>PVIH01008178.1:0-61369 GCA_004025045.1 Sigmodon hispidus
GAGGTCGTGGCGGGGTTTCCCTCAGCAGGAGCCGTGGAAGTGGTCAGGGACAGCGTCCACCTGCCCCTGCCCCAGAGAGCGCTGGGATTCTGCAGCCAGCGCTGGGTCCCGGAAGTGGAACCAGCAACAATGGGAGCTGAACTCTCCCTCCCAGGCTGGGATAAAGGCACTGAGGCCTCTAGCCCCCTCCTGACCTCTCGCCTTGTTGCTTTCACATCTGTTGAATGGTATCTCCATGGTATAGTTTTAACAATTTTTTCCCTGTCATTCTTTGTGTTTTAATTAGCTAAAGTTGTTCTATTATGATCATTAACTTAAACTCATGAATTCTTGGTGCCGTCTTAATTTGAATTCATGTAAAGAAGATAAATGTCATATCAACTACTGAAAAAATGAGTTAATGCCCGGGCTACCTGGAAATTGATTCACATGTCATTTGAAATTTGTGAAAATTAGTTAATTACCTTTGACTTTTTTCAACCCATTTTTCTTATCTTTCTTTTTGTGTTCATACTGTTCGAAGGTTGGCTAGTGAGGTAGCCATCTGTAGTTTGAAATTTTTGGCCCAGCCTTTCTGGCCTAGCCCCAAGGTTTGGACCTGCTTGAAGCACTATGTCACTTAGTTCCAAATAATCACACAAGGGCTTATATTAATTATATGCTGCTTGGCCTATGGCTCAGGCATATTGCTAGCTATCTAGTGCAACTTAACTCAACCTATTATTCTTATCTTGTTTAACCATGTGGCTTGGTACCTTTTCTTAGAGCAGCATTATAGTCTTCTTTCTTTCCTCTGCATCTGCTGGCGTCTCTGCTCTGCTTTTCTGCTTCCCAGAGTTTTCTTACTCTGGTAGCGCCATCCACACTTCCTGTCTGCCCTCTGTCTAATCAGCATTTTATTAAACCAGTAGGAGGGACAAATATTTACAATGTACCAGAACATAATCCCACAACAGCAATCTGTCTCTTTTCTCTGAGCTGTGGACTGGGGAATGGATAAAGTCCTGAATGAATATATTTTGAAGTCTTGAATGATTGTTATGAGCACAGCCATGTTGAGGACACCAATGTCTCAGTCTCAGGGAAATAGCAGGATTTTTCCATAGACCAAGTACAGATGTTAAGGAATAGTTGATATTTACTTCAAACCAGCACATGCAGAAAATAAAGCAACTTCCTTCTCTCTTCAGCCTGGGACAGCTTTCCTACTAAGAGTCCTAACCAAGATCAGCTAACCTGGCCCTTGTTCATGGTGTACACATAATAAACCTGTTGATTTGTAGGCTGCTGCTGCTGCCTCTAGGAGTTCACAGCTCCCATGATCCCTGCTTTGCATTAATTGTGTCTGTCATTTTCTTAATATCTCATTGCTCCAGTCAGGTCAAGTCCAAAGTCATGCCGGTGGCATCATTGTGGTTTGACAGTTGGTCTACTTTTGTGTGAAATCTCTTTGGCTTGTTTGGTACTCTACCTTGCTCCAGATCTAGACTCATTCATCCCAGAAGTTCTCCAAACAAGCTTTCCTTTTCATCTAAAACAATATTAAGAGGCCATGACTTGGAGTGCAACACAGTTCACTGCTCCTGAGCTGTCATTGCAGAGGCATTTAATAGCCAAAGAGGAAATCTTAGTTCTTTTGAAAGAGAAAAATAAACAATGATTTTTCTCTTGATATTTGTAAATTAATTTTAAGAGGTTTTATGTAATTTATTTGCATTCCTATTTTTTTATCCTTTATCTGAAGATTTTAGTTTTAATTTGTATTATCTTATAACAGCCTATGATAGCTTCAAAGGAATATTATTATGAGCAGTTAATGGATAGGGCATAGGTTCCTTTACATTTCATTTTATGGTACAGTGTCTATAAACACAAAGTCACAATCCTATATTTTTGAGTTACTAAAAGTGTCTTCTGAGTTACCACCATCAGCCCTGCACCTGCATTCATTTATCCCATATGGTTTACAAATCATTTATCTTTGTTTTGGTTATTAGGTATTAAATGTGTCTTTATATATGATTTATATTTTATTATATAACACACAATATAAGATATTATTTATACCCATATGTAACATAGTAAATATAGCTATTTAATTATATATATTTACATACACACATGCTTTATCTATTTAAAAATGTTGCTTATTTATTCTTGGAGAATTTCATACATGTATACAATGTTTCCTTGCTTCTCTATTTCAAGTGCTTCTAGACTCCAGTCTCTTTCCCAATTTCATATCACCTTGTTTTAAATACAACTGAGCCTAACTGGGGCTTCCAATATGTGTATGGGTGTAGGACTGTCCACTGGAGCATGAACAACCTACCAGGGATACATCCCTGAAGGAAAGAGACATTCAATCCTACAAGAACCATCAAATGTCAATAGTTCCTCAGCTAGGGTGGAATTTTGTGAGCACTGCCTCCATCCATGCTGGGTTTTTGACGGACTTGACCTACACACAACCACAGCACCATGAGTCATGTGTGTGACCAACTTGTCAGGAATGGAAAACAGTATTTCCTGCAGTTGTCCTTTGAAACAGGCTCTCCTATTGTATGAAAAGCTTACTGCCTCTGATCAGTCTGGGCTAGTAAGTTCTCTAGATACCATCTGGCTCTATTCCCCCAATGCCACAACCCAGGCATGCCCAGCTTCTGTATGGGTGCTGGAGATTACAATTTGGCTTTTCAATGACCCATCTCCTTAGCCTCCTCCAACTCTAGCTAATCACTGTTCTACAGACAAGGGATTTCTATTTTCACATTGATTTTTTTTATTTAAAAAATATTATATGATTTCAAAATAAATACTGAAAACAAGAGAGACACATTCTTCTCCATGTTCTCAATGCTTACCACTGGCATTTATCACTCTACTATTTTTTTAAAATTGTAGGAAAATATAAATTACCATTTTAATTTCAAACTCAAATTCTAGTGAAATGCATTCACCCACTACAAGCCTTTTCACCAAGAAAATTCTGGTTGTAACTCCCTGTTATTACCCAGAGAGCTTCCTTTATTCAGTTCAGTTGTTGGCTCCATGTAGAGTACCACTGTTTATTCAGCCAGTCTCTTACTGATGTGGTTTGTTTTGAATTTTTACCTTCACGCATAGTAATGTAGTGGAGAGCTTTGCGCATTTGTCTGCTCCAATTCCTGCCATTACATCCTTGCTATATACATTTAGCTGGAAACATCTAAATCAAAATGTAATTTTGTAATGTAATGCATTTATAATTTTACTAGATTTGAAAATTGCCCTCAGAGAGAGTTAGGCTATTTGGCCTTTTGGATATGGACAAGTAAATAATTCACAATGTTAAAAAACTACTTCTACTGTCAGAGTCACACAACAGAAGAATTCTAGCCTCCTCTGGCCCTCATGCTGGCCAGACAGTTCGGTTGACCCTGATATTATAATATATTACTTTAATTTGTTTTTCTGATGGAGGTCAGAATCTCAGCTGTCATTTTGTCCTTGGTTGTCCTTGGTTTTTTTTTTTTTTTTTTTTTTTTTTTTTTTTTTTTTTTTTTTTTTTTTTTTTTTTTTTTTTTTTTTTTTTTTTTTTTTTTTTTTTTTTTTTTTTTTTTTTTTTTTTTTTTGTCCTTCCAAGACCCAGCCTTAGGGATTCACAAGAAACTGATTTCTTCTTTCTGAAGCATTGTTTATTATAAAACATGCAAACAGGCAAAAAACCAAACAAAAATTGTAATAGCAAAGTAGTTTTCAGCTCACGTGACTGACTCAGGCTTCACTCTCCAGTCAGCGACATTGGTAGACTTGTCTGACCTAACATGTTCTATCCTTCAGGCTGCCTGCATTATGCTCGGACCTCTTCACTGAAGGGTCCTGTTACTGTCTGTCTATGAGTTATTTCACCTCAGTCTCCTCAGCCATAATGTGATATCAACAGTAGGCACCTCACAGTGAGTTTTTCAAGAGGACAACAAAAAAATGTACCCAGAGTCCTTAGAGGGATTTCAGGTATAGTGTCACAAATGGGTTCCTTTGCTTCATTTAAATGGAAATCAAGAACAGGTAAGATGAGCTCCCATAGTATTGGTAACACAGTACTGTTAACTGCCAGAAGCTGAGTGGCTGGATTTTCAAATCCATAGACTTATACATCCAGGCTATTGCAGAAATATTCATTTTGCAATATATCCTATAAAGGATTAATACTTATTAAGGGGCTATATAAACACTCACTGATACAAATTGAACTTTAAGACAATTCTTGGACAGTGGAAACATCCCATGATGGATGGTTTCATTCACTCCCTGAGAACGCAGGAACAAACAGGAAGGGCAGTCAGTGTTCCCCGGGTCTCAGTCAATTCTGGCCACACCCCATAGAGGTCCTGATTCTCAGGAGCTACTAAAGCTTCCCTAAATAATACCTGAATCCCACTATATCTCCCCTTTTGTTTAACTCAGAAAGTTCTAAACTAAGTATAAGACTATATACAATAGGAATCATTATAAGGTAATGTCTAGGGAAGGAAAAGGCACTAACATAAGCAAGGTCAAACTACAACTAACAAACCACAAATACAAGGTGCATATTAAATGTCTAGAATATTGGTAAGTGGCAATGTACAGGGATTACTTTAAGGCTGTTTACCTTGAATAATAAAAATCCAATACCTGAATGCTCCTTGCTAAGATATGACATGGTAGTAACCTTAACTATCTAGTCTTCAAGTACATCAAAGACCTGAGAAGGAAAATACATCACCTGAAGGTTGGAAGCACAAGAGAATAGCTTCCAAGATTTAGGAGAGGAAAGCGACCGTCAGCTACCTGGACAATCTCTCACAGCTTCTCTGGAAATTTGGAGCATCCACCTTTCTGGCTACAGGCCTATGATATCTGACAGATCTCTTCAGAAGCAAGAAATTTTTGGAGAAACAGTCTTATCCTGTCAAGGCAGGTTTTGGCAATCTCTATCCTTCATCCCACATGTCCAGATTGGACAGAGTGCATATTGACATCAGTTGAGGTAAGGGCAATTCTTTGCCCATCCATTGTCTGCCAAGGAAGACAAACTCTTAGTGGAGTTTCCTTGATGCTCAACACCATCTCAGGAATGGAACAGTGCCAATAGAAGTTTTTGTGTCACTCATGGCCAAATTCTGAGTAACAAAATGTTAACTGCCATATTCTTTAGGTCTATGAAGTGGTTGAAGACTCCTGTCTATCTAATATATTCTAGCATATATCTGGGAAACCTAAACAACATGAATTTTACATGGCAAATCTAAGTAAAGATGATCTGCAGTTCTTATCATCCTAAAGACTGAAGCTTATATTATAAAGCTAGGAAATTTATAAATAGGTATACAGTTTCTAAATAATGACTTCAAGTATGATGATAATATAAACATTAACCAAAGGTACACATATCATGCAAGTGACAACAGTATCCTAAATATATATCATTATATAAAATATCTAAACCAATGTATACAAAACATATTATGTATATTTATGAGTAATAAAATTATATATTGTGACTAGTACAATTAAACAGAGGTAGAAATTGCATGATTAAAATGACAATAATATGCATTAATGTGCAAAATGTTTTAAACAGAGTTAGAAACATGTGTAAAATATGGCAATTATGGATTCAATATCAATATACAAATTACCTTAGACATATAAAATAATTTCAGATTTATTTGTATCAATATATGATCTCAATAAATATATAAAATGATATCACATTTGTATCAATATACAAGCATCCATATCAGTACAAGTTGTCTTTGGCTCATATTTGTCTAATAATTGTTTATAGGTAGATACAATAATCTACCTGTGTCTGTCCTAACTGTTCCCCCTCTTCTTCCTTAAAAGGGATCCCTGAGTCTATATTATTGTTCTCTTCTCAACCTAATTTTAACTTATAACTACCCTATCAGAATGATAATCATCCATAACCCTCAGAGTTCCATACCTTATTGGAAGAGGGGTATAGTTTTTCATAAGTTTGCCTTCTGCTGACTTGTGGGTGGTGGTGTCTCTTTGGGATCCTGTAAAAGCTAAGACAGTGGTTAGATTCTAATGGGCTGACCATAAACATCTATGGCCATTCTCAGAGTATTAGGTAAGTCCATCTGGAGATCTTGTTAAAGATATGACATGAAGGACAAAAATAGAGAGCTATTTTGCAAATGTCCTGAATGGTCTATATTTCAAAAGTAATCATTGAGTGGTGTACACCAGGTTCTTTTTTTTCTCTGTCTCTCTCTTCTTTTTTACTTGATAGAATCATTTTGGTGAGGTCCCCATCTTCTTTCTGGATGCTTTGGAGCTTGCTGGTATAAGAAATTGTTGTTTACAGTGGAAAACCTAAACATCATTAATATCAAATGAAGATATTGTATCTTTTTCATCTTCGAGAGAAATTTGTATGCAGAGAAGATTTAAGATTAGGAAGGAGGAAATGTATGGAGAAACAGCATTAAAGATAGAATTACAATAATATTTGTCCCTATACATTCTGGCTGTCTTCTGTCCCACACCAGGTGGCTTTTCTGATATGAGACAGAATCTTTTAAGTTTACTTTACCAATGTGCTTTTGTTGAGAGAGGGAGAAAGCCACTTACTTCAACACCAAAGCCAGCTTTATTTATAGTTAAACCAGGACCACTTTGTTTTTTTTTATCAATATAGATGTAAAGCAGTGAAAATTGAGGAATTACCCAATAGTGCATATGGGTACCAGTTGTCCTTATATCCCTTAGTTTGTAATCCTTTCGTAATTGATCTCCCTTTAGCTTTAGGCATCTAAGCATCTGGCATCCTTTTAATATCCTGAATATGGTTGTATCTATTCTTCTATAAAGACAAAAATGAGACCCTGCCCCAGCCTTGCTAAAGGAGTTTTCCTTACTATGTATCCAATTGTAATATTGGTGGATGAGCCATTACCTCTCTTCCTCAGGAGGAATCTCCTTTTCAAATAGGATCTTTGTCAATCTTGTTGGTACACCTCTTTTCTTTTCCTATGGAAACAAAAGCAAAACCCCTATCCCACCAAAGCACATCCCAGCTTCCATTCTGAAGTCAGCATATCCTTGAAGTAGATAGGCTGGTTTAACTTAGATTTTTTTCTATTATCTAATGTCTCTCTGTAGCTGTTGTTTCTTTCTCATCAGCATTAAGAAAATTCAAAGTCAGCAAAGGATTTTGCTCTCTTATTGGATTTTCACATTTCACCTTTCTGTTTATGAAGCATCTCTTTTAAGGTGTGATGAGATCTCTCTACAACTGCTTGTCCTGTGGGATTGTGCAGTATCCCTGTAATTTGCTTTATATTATAATATCCAAAACTCTGCTTCATTTTCTAGGAAACATATGCTGGAGCATTGTCAGTCTTAATTTGAACAGGAATTCCTATTATGGCTATGATTTCCAAAAGATGAGTAAGTACAGCATCAGCTTTTTCAGAACTTTAAGTTGCCCCATTGCATTCCTGAGTAACTGTCAATGACATGATATACCTATTTCATCTTTCCAAATTACGAAAAATAAAACACATCTATCTGTCATATCTCATTTTTCTGTGTATCCTTAGGATTACTTCCAGTAGGTAAAGACAGTTGGTTATAGAGGGAGAAAATAGTACAATTCCATAGAATTTCCTTGGCCTGATGCCAAGTGATGGGAAAGCTTTTTTTTTTTTAATCCTTTGATATTGATATGACTTTTTTTGTGAAATTCTGAGGTTTTCAGCATGTGTTTTATTAATAACTGGTCAATGTCCTCATTACCCTGTGCCAAGGGCCCTGGAAGGTTTGTGTGAGATCGTATGTGTTATGCACATAGGATGAATTCTATTTCTGATGATATCTTGTAGTTGTATAAACAATGAGGTTAATTCTATATCATCAGGAATAAAATCAGTGGTTTGAATATGTAAGACAACTCTTTCTGCATACTGAGAGTCAGTTACTACATTAAGAGGTTCTGTAAAATTCTAATAACACCATAATAATAGCATATAGTTCTGACTTCTGAACAGAATTATAAGGGCTTTGAGCCACTTTACTTAAATTTCCTGATTTGTTATCAGCTTTTTCTGATTTGTTTGCATCAGTATAAAATATAGGAGCTTCAGAAATAGGTTTATCCCATGCCACACAAGGGAAAGCCAGTTATTTTCCTTTATAAATTGAATTATTTTGCTTTGGGAATATTTGTTATTAATCTCTCCCAAGAAATTACTATGGGCTTTTTGCTAAGGTTCACTATATGCCCATAATCATCCAATTTCTTCTTTAGTTAAAGGTACAACAATTTCTGTTGGGTATTTTCCAGTCAATTGACGAAGTCTAAATTTTCCTTTAAAAAGCAAATCAGAAATCATTTTGATATAAGTTTTCAGTTTTTTACTCGGCCTATGTGGCAAAAATATCCATTCTAATATAACATTTTCTCTTTGCATTATGACTCCTGTAAGAGAATGCTTAGAGGGTAAAATAACCAAAATGCAGTTGAGCTATGGATCTATGTGATTCATGTCTGCTTCTTGTAATTTCTTTCCACCAAGGCTAATTTTCTCTCAGCTTCATTAGAAAATTCTCTGGAACTATTTAAGTATTTATCACCATCTAAGGTTTTAATAAATTAACTAGTTTATGTTTTTTTTTATACCAATAACAGGTTGTATATAATCAATATCTCCTAGCAGCTTTTGGAAATTGTTAACAGTCCTCAATCCATCTCTCCTAAATTGTATCTTTCGGGGTCTAATTTTCTGTAGGCCTATTTTATATCCTAACTAATTGATAAAATCTCCTCTTAGTATTTTTTCAGAGGCAATTTGAAATCCCCAATCAGGCAATATCTTTTTCATTTCTTCAAACATTCTTTCTAAGGTATTTATGTTGAGGTTTGCCAACAGGATATTATCTATATAATGGTAAATGATAGATTGTGGAAATTGTTTGTGTATCACTTCTAGAGGTTGTTGTACAAAGTATTGACTCAAAGTAGGACTATTCAACATTCTGTGTAGAAGGACTCTCCATTGGTACCTTCTTACCAGATGTGAATTATTAGGTGTGGGCATTGTGAATGCAATTTTTTTCTGTTCTGTTCTTGTAGAGGTATGGTTAAAAAAAAAAACAGTTTTTCAAATCAATAACTATAATAAGTCACCCCTTAGAAGTAACAGGGAAGGTAGGTGAATACTGGATTGTAAAGAGCCCATGTGTTGAATCACCTTTTTAATTGCTCTTAGATCTGTCACCATTCTCCACTTTCCAGATTTCTTGACAATAAATACATGAGAATTCCATGGACTGGCTAATTCTTCAATATGCTGAGCTTGTAACTACTCCTGCACCAGATGTTCTAGAGCCTATAGTTTCTCCTTTGTCAAGGGCCATTGCTGAACTCAAATGGCTGTTCTGTCAACTATTTCAAAAGTAATGCTATGAGTGTCTTTATAGGTTCAGCAGCTAGTGAGCTGTGTTTTTGTGTAAAACTAAATGACTGATGATTGTTTTGCATAGCATCTTAAAATATTGTTTTCAGAACATAATTGAGTTTCTGGTTGATATCTGAGCCTGAAGGGACTTTAATCTGGGTATTCCATTGTTGTAGAAGGTCATGACCCCATAAATTCACTGATATGTTAGCCATATATGGCTTTAACGTTCCTCTCTGTGCTTCTGGTCCTATGCATTCAAGCCATCTTACACTCTGTTTCACCTGAGATATTTTCCCAATACCTAGAAATTGAACATTTACCTCCTTTAGTGGTCATCTTGGATGCCATGATTCGGGGGTTATGATCAAAAATCAGCTCTCATGTTGACTAAGCCTTGGATATAAATATTATCTATCCACATTTTCAATTTTAGTCTTTGTTCATTTATGGAAGTCTACCAAAATATATGTCTTATTGTTTTTCTTGAAACTGTAAATTTCTTTCTTAAAGTTGTTCTGTTATCTAATACTGTGTACTCTTCTATTTTAGGTATTGGATTTCCTACTCATCCAGAGGAGGCTGTTCCTCCACTGTGACTGGATATGACTGAACCTTCCTTGGCTTTGAGATCTGATTTCTGGGGGCTTCAAGGGTTGCCTTGTGTGTCTCTTGTGGATCTACATTCATTTGTCCAATGTTGGCCTTTGCCACATCTCCTGCATAACCTAGAAGGTAATGACCTTCTGTTTGAATCATTCCTAAGATGGACATTATTCCCAAAAGTATCTTGCATACAATTAATTATGGTCTGGCTTACCATAATTAAAACAAGTGATGTCTTGATTCCTTGCCCTAGCATTGGCAATGGCTTGGCCTACCCAGTTCTCTTTGTTTCAATAGATTTAACATTGATTGCATACAGAATCCATTCCTCTATGGGTGCAGATCTGATCTTTAGTAGCATAAGCATTCTCTTACATTCCAGATTAGCATGGTCAAAGGTCAAAGAAAGTATTAATTGCTTCCTAACTTCTGGATTCAATACTGGTCTATGTATAGCTTGGGTTAGCCTCTGCAGAAAGTCAGTATAACATTCCTTTAAGCCTTTCCTGACCTTGGTATATGACTTAATTTTCTGTCCTGGGTCCAAAATCTTTTCCAAAGCATCCAACACAGCAGTATGGCACAGCAACAATGTATGTTCATCGTAAGTAGTCTGAGCCTTCACATCAGCAAATGAGCCTTCACCAAGGATTTGGTCTTGAGAAATGCAAAAGCCCCTAACTTTTCCTTGAGTTTCTATGGCCCTAGGCTCTTCCCTAAGCCAATTCCTTCATTGCAAATATTGGCTATAATTCAATATAGCAGCTGTTAGCTGCATCAAATCATTAGGAGTTATTCTATTTTTGTTGACCATGCATTTAGAATCTGTTTAACATAAGTGGAGTGGATTCTGTGGAGTAATACGGTTTCTTTGATACTCTTTATATCTCTCATATGGATTAGCCCATAATTATAATAATTACACTCCACAACTTCTGGGAGCTCTCCATATGCATTCTTCATCTCAACCATAACTGGAAACAATGCCAGTGTTGAAGAGGGGGAATTCCTTTCATGTTTACCACCATAGGCAGAACATCTTTATTACCATAATATCTCATAGGAGGAGATCCTGAATTGTTCTGGGTAGATAGTGTCTTAAAATCATTCTCCAGTATTGCAACAGAGTCCTCCCATTCCTGAAGCTTGGAGACCATGTTTTTTTTCCTAGGGTCTGATTATTGTGGCTAGACAATATTTCTAATAATCTCATAGAATCAACAGTTTTTCTATTTTTATCATTAATGTAATTAATAAGTTTCTTATTCTCATCATTAACATAAAGTCCTGTATGTTCTTAAAATTCATGTTTGAGGAAGAAGTCCTAGAAAGTTTATTATAACCAATTTCCAGAAAAGTAACTTTGTCTGCTAATTTATTAATTTTAGTTTGCATGCTACACACCTTAGATAGCAATTGTTCATTTCTAGATTTCAAATTTTTCATTATGCTAATTGTCATCTCATATTTAGAATGGGTATCAGGCCTTTTTTTTTTTTTAAAAAAAAATATAAAGTAGAGACTCAAGTTAGGAAGTAACAGAACTGAGGGATTTAAACCTTAAAAAATATAGTCATGCAAGAAATTCACAATCAGAGCTGTAAAGAAAGTTGTAAAGTCTTGAAAAGATGAATTACCAGACGTTGTGGGAAGAAAAATGCCGAGTATTCAGGTACCTTAGCCAGCTGTAATGGCGACGTTCAGCCAGCAGGTGTCGCAGTCATGTTCAATGTCTCGTTTTCCAGAGCAAAGGAGTAGACAGGGCCAAGCAAGTTCCTGTGATATGGCCACTGGACAAATCAAGCTGAATAACTGCTACAAAAGCAATTTCTGGTAAAATTAGAGCAATTGACAAAAACCTGCATTAAAAGGCCAATGGTATCCTCCATTTAACAATAATCCTGGGCACACGTTCAGCTTTATGTGCACAGCTCATCTCCTCCACGGGGGTGGTATCCTTGAGGTTACCTCAGCTAAAGGACAGAAAACCACAACTAGCACAGAGGAAAAGGCTCTCAGATGAAGCCACTGGAAGTGGGAAAAAGGCTTCTCTACAGTGGGATCATGGCAGGCACTTGGGGCCTGAGTGCCAGACCAGTTTGCTCAACAGGGTAGTGCTAACTCATGTGTAGCCCAGGGGCCAGATGCCTCAGGGGTGCCTGTGCACACGCATTGCATCACATCACATCATAGAAAACGTCAGAGGCCGGCTCCAAAGAAGCCAGAGTCATCTGCATGTCTTCTAAACAGCTCGCTGAGGGGATCTGGGCAGGCAGCGTGACTCCTAGATGAAGCCTTCAGGATGGGAGTGGGAAGTGCTACCAGGAGCATAGCCTTTCCTGGTCCAGGGACTAGCTTGGAGAACTAAGCCCACATGGATGCCAGATGTTGCAGAAGTATTTTTTTTTTTTGCACTATATCATATAAAAGATTAGTATTTATTAAGGGGCTATATAAAAACTACTGATACAAACTGAACCTTTTTTATTATTTTTTGAAAATCAATATCACAGACAATTCTTGGAGAGTGTAATGTCCCACGATGGATGGTTCGATCTGCTCCCTGAGAATGCAAAGAACAAGCAAAAAGAGAAATCATTGTTCCCTGGGTCTCAATCGATTCTGGCCATACCCTGTAGGGGTCCTGATTCTCAGGAGCTACTAAAGCTTCCCTAAATAATGCCTGAATCCACTACACCAGGCTTAAAGACTTATAGTTTTATGTTTACAGACTCATAGTTTCAGGCTTAAAGACTGATAGTTTGAAGCTGTGGTAAGCAGACATTCATAGTTCTAAACTTTCAAAGCCAGAGGCTTATGGCTCTATGCTCTCAAAGTGAGAGGCGTGTTGCTCTGGACTTTGCCAGTGGTTACTCTGACAGCTCCTAAGCTTTGAGTGTTGGAGAGTCTCAGCTCTAAACCACTCTGGGTGACTCCTTGGCAGCCAGAAATGATCATTTCCAGTGGTTCTCTGCAGCTTCTCCAGTGGGTACTAAGACAGCTTTAGTTACAGCCAGGCAGAAGAGACCATCAATTATCAACTGAAGGCTCCCAAAGCTTCCACACAGCCTTAGCCATTTAAAGACAGAGAGAGTGAACTGTATCAGAAATAAAGCTGTACCATGAAGTTAACACTTTTAAATGCATACACATATAGTTCTCTCTCTCTCTCTCTCTCTCTCTCTCTCTGTACATATACATTTATATGCATGTGTATGCTTGTGGAGGACAACTTCAGGAATGTCATCTACTTTTTTGAGACAGATTATCTCTTTAGCCTGGACCATATATATTTAGCTAGACTGGCTGGCCAACAGGCTCTCAGATCCTCCTGTGTCTACCTCCTCAGCACTGGAATTATACATATGCATTACCATATGAGAATTTGCACATGGGCTCTGGGGATTGAGCTCCAGGCCTTAAGGGGACAAGGCAAGCCCTTCATTAGCCCACCTAGCCCTCCAGCTCACAGTCTTAACAGTACTCAATCCCCAACCAAATAGCCTTAGAGAGGATTAGGTCTCTCTGATCTGTTTAGTATTAAATACTCAATAAAATACCATTTATTTTTATTGTTATTGTATCAAGCATAAGCTTATTGATCTGTCATTCAGGCTAGTTTTTTCTTTACTCTATAACTATGCTACTGTTTGAAATACAATAGCAGGCATTATTGGAGGAAAACTATAGTTTATTTTAAATGGAGACTCCAGAGGTTTTCATTTTTCTAGCATTTTCACTTATCTCCATTCTTCCTACCACTGTATGATTTAGATAAGTCAGAGTTTCATTCCTTGCTTAAGGAAGTAATCTGAATCCCATAGCTTCTTAATAATGCCTCAAGCTTTCTAACAAACCCTTTTTTTCTTAAGGATAAAACTAAACTTGGTGTAGGAATGCTTCCATTCTGCATCTTTACCATGTGCATATACCCTAAACAGCGAATATAGTCTATATCTGGAAAACACATAGACAGCTTGCCTAGAGCAAGCTAAAATTGAACATAGTTCCATGATAAACAAGCTTGTTTGGGCTAACCTCGGAAGACAGTTTGGTTCGCTAGTTAATGCTGGTACCTTCTTTCTCTATGGGCTTGCTCATCAACTACTAATGACATTATAGAGATAACACCTGCCAGTGTTTATCCCCGTTGACGCTGTTTGTGCCATCTCTCTCCCTTGCAAAAGTGATATTTTAATTTATGGTTAGTTATATTGTGTTCATTTTTTTGTCCCTTTTCCAGAGTGTCTCAAAATTTGTTCAATGAATATCAGGTCTAATCTGATTCTCACTGTACACTTGGAGCTGTGCTGTGTTTCCCAATGACACTTTTTATGCTTAGTATGAGCAGAATATATATCCATTTCCCTCATCTCCAAGCCTCACCACACACATTTCTGAAAGACTGTGTCTTTTAATTGTATACTTTCATTATTGATAAGGAACATACTTTGCCCATAAAGGATGCTGAACATATCTTGACTAAGAATAAACACTTAATAACTACTCTTATTATTCAACTGTGATGTTTACTTCTTTAATATTATTTTTTGAGTTCACCCTAAATTTTTCTAATTCTGCCAAACTTTAATGAGAGAGTGAGAGAACACATCACACACACACACACACACACACACACACACACACACACGCACAGAGATAGATAGATAGATAGAGAGAGAGAATAAATAAATAGCTGGTAGAAAAAATTATTAAATTTTTGGGATGTAAGATCCCCAAAACACACAGAACAGTGATTTGCTGATTTGGACACAAAAGAGTGCACTGAATTTCAAACAACCACCTTCAGGCTAGTTATTGCTATTTCTTGATATTTAGGATCCTTGATAACCTGTTTTTAAAAATAGAAGCAACAGCAGCAGCAATAATAACAACAATGATGACATCTAGGACAACACTCAGTTTCTTTGCTTGGGAAACTGGGGAAATATATTCTTGGATGCAAATGAGCCAACAGATGTCCCTATGTTTCTCCCTAAACTCCATGCCATGTTCACTACTGATAAAATAAAAAAAAAAGTACAACAAAGACAGAAGGCTCAGCAAGAGACAGCATCAGGATAATTGTTCTGGGACAGGCTACTCTCACAAGAAACATAGCTGGATTAAATCTAAAGTATTTAATAAAATGGTCTCATTTTTAGAAGCATTTTCTGTGGCTATCATTGGCCTCTGTATGTAAATTCTCTGTGGAGATACTGCCCAGCCTCAAAGACTGAAGAATTCTATTCATTTACCAAGAATACTGTTTAGTGCTTGCTCTGCTCTGAGCATACAGGTGATGGTGATGACCTACAGAGGGCAGCAGAGTCCTATCCAAAAGTACATGTCTGTGTTGTATGTTTGGCTGTTATTAAAAGAGCTACACCATTGAAAGTACTCTGATTTTGTTAATCAATTTATTAATGTATGAAAATGCTTTTTGGAACCTACTGTATAATATCAGTTTCCAAAGTCACACACTGGATGCTCTTTTCTGTAATTCTCCTGATCTTCTGTTGATATTCCTTTGGTTACTTCTCTATTCATATTTAAGAATCTGTTCACTTGTGTCCTAGTTTAGGAAGCTTTCCAAGATGACCATGATCCTTCCTAGTGATCTGGTGTCTCTCTCTCTCTCTCTTTTTATTATTTATTATGTATGCAGTATACAGAAGAGGGTACCAGATATCATCTTAGATGGTTGTGAGCTACCATGTGGATGCCAGGTTTTGAACTCAGGACCTCTAGGAGAACAGTCAGTGCTCTTAACCTTTGAGCCATCTCTCCAGCCCCAGTCTGGTATCTCTTATTTTCCTTCTCTCCATGGCTTTGTCTGTCTAAATCTCTTGGGGGCTGGTTTCTAAGATGTTTCTAGTTTAAAATGGCATCATTTACTCATGCAGCTTAATGCTTTACTTCAAGGAGGACAAAGCCTCAATCTACAGGTTTATACTGCCTTATAACTTATAGTAGGAACGTTTGGCAGTGTCATCATCTGTTCTTCATAAATGTAATTTATAGTGGTGCATAGTACTTACAAGAACTACTATAAAAAAAATCCCTGCCAGACTTTAGTTACAGGAAAAATGTCTATAAATGGATTTTTGGGGGAGGCAGCAAAATATTTTGAAAATTGCCTGGGAAAGAATATTGTATCAAACTGTCAAACTAAATACAGGCACCTGCTCCTTACTCCTTTTTCCACATGTCTAGAAATGATAGAATAAGATAACATTTTTTAAAAAGAATAAATCACAACAACTCTGCAAAAATAACAGCTTTCTGTCAGAGGAGAACACAAATGCAGACTCCCTGAAAAGAAGTAGTCAAGACCAAGTTCATGCAGAACAAGAGGAGCTGTTTGGAGTGTAAAGTAGCTACTTGCTTTGGAATACTTTGGGGAGCTGTCTGGAAACCCCTTTTTTGTGCTAAGCAATGTGTTGAGTAACGTAGTCCCAATTCAGGCAGAAAATATAGGGAGCCAGAACACAATGTTCTTTGGTGTCCGGCACCAGCAGAGATGGAGACTTTCATGGATATGAGATAATGTTTTTAAATTACTGGATTAGAGGTGGAGCGTGTGTATGTTTGTGTCTGTGTGTATTATATGTGTGTGGGCTCACATGCACACTCACCAACCAAATTGCTTAATTACTAGGTAACCAGTATCACTTTGCAGTGTAAAAATATCACCCATTTATTATCTCAGTTTCTGTGGGGTCAAGATTCTGGGAACTGCTTAGGTATATACTCTATATCTTGCATTAGAGCATCTGCTGGGGCTGCAGTCTCACAGTCTCACCTACTTCCAAGCTTACACCACTGCTACCAGTTTTATAGTCTCACCCTCTACCAAACTCACCATTGCTGTCAGACTCAGTCTCACCCATTACCAAGTTCACACCATTGCAGACAGTCTCCCAGTCTCACCCATTACCAAGTTCACGCCATTGCTAGCTGTCTCACACTCTCACCCACTACGAACCTCACACCATTGCTGGCAGAGCTCACATGTGGTCTTTTAAACCAAGTGGTTTTGTTCTTTTGTTTTCACTCTTGAGATGAGATTCCTTATTCTCTTCTTCCTCTTCTCCTTTTTTTCTCTCTTCTCTCTCATCCTTCTAACTTCTTTTTCCTCCTTGCTTCTTCTCTTCCTCTTCTGTTTTCACTAGACATCATCATTTTGCCATAGTTAGTGGACACTCTCCAGCCTTCTGAGACGTAAGGTGCTGTGGCTGTATATACATGGCTTGATCTTGCTTAAGTCTTGTGCATACAGTCCCAGCTATTAGGAATCCATCTGTGCAACTGTGCTAGCATGTCCAGAAAATATGGGTTTGAGACAGATATACACTTCCTGTGGTTCTCACAGTCTTTCTACTTCATCTTCTGAAGTGATCCGCAAGACTGATGGAAAATAATAGGATATAGATGTTCCATTTGGAGCCAAGAGCTTCCCAGTATCTTGTTCTCTGCTCATGAACTACATATTGGTTTCTGTCTTAATTGCCATCTGCTCTTCTGCCAGGGATAACACAAGACACAGGTGGATATACAAGGGTGGAGATAGCAAGAATGATGCCTTCTGTGTAGATGAAGGACAGAAGGAAGGGGAGCATTATGGACAATGAGAAATGAGAAGTGAGTTTGGAGATAGATCATGTTAAGATATTTAACCTTTATTTCCTCTAAGAAGAGGAGGTCACTGGAAGCTTTTCAAGTAGGGTAAAGTAGTTTATCTTGAAAGCTGCAGTGGCTGAAGCAAAAGCAGCAAAGCAGAGGGTAGGCTATGGTAGGAAGCCAGGATAGATGCAGGGAGTCTGACCATGTGCCAACAGTGGAGATGCAGGGACCTAGTGGGATTGCAGTGATTTTTGAGATATGACTGACTAGACGTGGTGACAGGCCGAATGAAGAAATTATGATGAAGGAGAAAATTGAGCTTTACTTTTGAGAAATGAGGTGACTGTTATTTACTGAAATATGGCAGACTGGAGTATATGTAGAAGAAAATAAAGAAGTCCAGTTTTCTCATATTACAGCTCAACTGTACAGGGATGCTCACAGTATCGGTGTTCATGTTAGTTTCACCCTGTAAATCATTTAAATGCTGGTCAGCTACTGAATCAGTTAGTAGGATGCACAGTGAAGTGCTGCTTGTAAATAAAAAAGAGGAGTTACTAATAAAAGCTACAGCATAGATAAATAAGGAGAGAGAAGTCCAGGAGCTATAGGCCCTGTAATGTATGATTCCACTTGTGCTAAATGTCCAGAGTGAGAAAGTCCATAGACACAGAGTTTTTAGCTTAATGTTTGGGAATGGGAAATGGATATCATTAATCATGAAGTTTCGTTTTGGTGTGATAAAAGTGATAACTGTAGAACTCCAAGCATACTAAAGCTCAAACATTATATGTCTTCAAGGAACACACACACCATTGCATTTTTTCTTTTCTTTTTGAGATTATAATGCAGTTATATAACTTCTTCCTTTCTCTTTATCCCTCTAAAATCTCAAATATACCCCTATTTGCTTCATTTCAAGTTCACAACTTCTTTTAAAAACTTTTTGTTAGGTAAATAAATGTATATACATATATATTTCTAAATATAACTTGCTTAGTCTGAATAATGTTCTTCACATGTAACATTTGATATTGGATAACAAATTGGTATGCTCATCCCAGGGTAAGGCTGTTCTTCCTGCTCTGGGTATCCTTAGCTGCTTATAGTTCTCTGTGTAGGGTTGAGGTCTCCGGGGCTCTCTTTGTTCACTTTGGCTTGTTTATCTATTGCATACTTGTTTAGCTCACCTTTAGATCATCTTGTTGGTGAGACATTATGGGTGTAGCTTCTGACATGACAGGGAGATGCATTCTCATGGCAAACTATGTCATAGGGCTTATATTTCAATAGAGATCGTATTAACCAGTCTTTGAGACATATTCTGGCCTGGGTTTCCAGAAAGCACGGTCTCAAAGGAAGGGCTGTTGTAACCATTTCCTCAGGAGGGGGAATAAAGGGAAAAGTGATAATCAGGAGAAGTGGAATTTAAATGAGGCTATCTGATCAAGCTGACCACAGCTAAGCACTGTACCAGATGCCATAGGTTAATTCCCCAACATGCTGTACTTTTATGTCTCCGTTAAAGGTTCATCCATGGGACATCATTCGCCCACTTCCTGGATTACCCAGTCAAGCACCTCATAGGCTCTTCAGGGTTGCAGGAACTGTCTGTGGAAGGAAGGGAGCACTATAATTTTGTGCCTGCTTAAAGCAGATTAGAATTTAGAACAATGATATGGGCAGTTATACAGGTTGAAGAGATGGTGAAGTACTATGTAATTTATGCCTACTAAAGACGTTCACTAAAAATAATGGCAACATACATAAGGGAGAATCTCATATCATCTCTTTCAGCCTTATGTCTTCCTTTCAAACTATTCATTATTTATTTAAGTATCATATACATATAAATAATTAAATAAAATCAGAAACTGTAATTAAATTTTTATTCTTCCAGTAGTCATTGAAGGTTTTTTTTTTTTTTTTTTTTTTTTTTGGAAAAACTAATGATACTCTGTCAGCCTTCCCCTCAGTTATATCACATAGTGATCTATTATGGAACAAAGAAAAGAAGGGAAAAAACATTGCTGAGAAATGTAATGTATATATTTAAAATCTTTTCAACTTATATGAGTCTTAAAGCATTTTTATATGTCTCTTCATCTTGTTACATAATCTTATGGAATGTTTTCAAAATCAGTATTAAAGTATCTTTGAGATATTTATTTATTGACATGTAATAACTGTTACCCTTCTGAGGTACAATGTTATTACCTTACATGTATAGATTGTTTAATGATTAAATTGGGATAATTAGCATACTTCCCATCTTTCAAATCTATTAGCTTTTTGCAGAAGAGAGCACCTAGAAACCTCTTTTCCAGGAATTTTGAAACATACAATGTCTTACAGCTGACTCTGTCACCCCACTGGGAAATAGAACACAGGAACAGTTTTCTCTGCTTTTCTGTAGCATGCTGCCCAGTGGTCAGTTCTTCTCATGACCCCAGGGTGGTGCTGGCTTTATAGTGTGAATTTTAGGGATTTTTTTACCCATTCTTTTTCTTATTTTTGGTATGTTGTATCTATTTTTTTTATTTTTTTATTTTATTTTTTCTTTTTTCAATGTCTCTTCCCCCTCCCACCACATCTTGTCATTTTTCTTCTCTGCAACTTCCCATCCCCTCCCTGGGCAGGGAGCAGACAGTCCTATGGTCCCACTGACCCAATAATGCTTGGATCAGTCTCCACTCCCGACCAAATCCAGTTTTGTCCCCCTTCCCTCAAGAGTGAGTCTGGTGATCTATTTTTAGTTGCATATACATTAAAAAAATTAAAATCCTTCTGCATAGAATCATGTTATTGAGAGCATATTGTTCAACTTTTGTGTATTCACAAAATTTTTAAAGGATCACCCATAAGTGATTTGTAGTGTTGTGCCATGTGATCAGAAAAAAAAAAAACTTAAAAATGTTTTAAAACAACTCACATTTGTTTTGGGGGCTGCTATGTAATTTATCCTGGAGAGTGTTCCATTTGCTCTTGAGGAGAGTATGTATTTTGCTGTGGCCAGATAGAATGTTCTGGTAAGTACTTATTCCTCAGTATTGTCGTTTTCTGATTGTTTTGTAGATATTTTGTTATTTTCACACTCTATTGTTTGTGTTTCTAGTTCCCTGGGTTGTTTTTCTGTGATAAGCTTTTATTTTCAACTTGTATATGTGCTATGAGGTTTACATAAAAATCTTATAAAGTAGCAAAGTTACTTTAAGAACCATCTTTTTCTATTGTTTATGCTTTTGTTGTTGCTGTGGTTGTTATTCTGAACTTTTGTTTTTAATTTTCTTACTAGAGATGCAGAAACTCATGTGTCATTAAAATTATCTTCAGTATTAAGATAATGAAGAATTCTGAAATTGATTCTGAATTTTCATCTTTATATTTTTGATGTAAGAAGCACAGCTTTAAGCTGTATAAAAGACAGTTTATTCTAGAACCAAATTAGAGTGAACATGGCTGGGGAGTGTAGAATTCTCCAGATACAATGTTCCAATATGGAGACAACTTCTTGGAGATTCAATAGCAACATAAAAAGGAAATTTATAAGTTAAGACATTTAAAAATTCCTTGGTGACAGCATTACGTGGGCAGTAACAGCAGGCAAAGTAATCCTAACTACGAGCCCCAGGTGGTATCTCAGCATTCTTAGACCTTCCAGTGGTGAAGGATAGCGTTTTGGTAAATTAATATAGTTCAGTTTTTAAAAATCTCTTTGTCAGAATGCTAGGTTCAGCTTTACTTCCTATTTACAGGGGGCTAGCTCTGACACAGAGCTAGACAAGGGTTGACTACTCAGTGGCTAAAGATCTCTTGAGGTAAATGATGACGTAGCTCTGGACCAGCAGCATTCCAACCCTCTCCATATTCATTGTAGTTTTAATCATTCCATCAGCCTTTTTGCACACAGTTCTTCCCAGGAATTTTTATTCACTGTATTTTTCTGTTTTATCATGTGTACCAGTGAAGACATTCTGACTGCATTGTTGAGCTTTGTGAATCTGGATGTCTGTATCTCTCCCAAGATGTGGGAGAAATTGAGTTGTTATCTTATTAAATTGTCTGTATTTCTTCCCCTGATGGAACATCTGCATTGTGGACATTGATTAGCTCATTGCCTTGTATACCTTTGGTTTGTTTACTTTTTCATTCCTCCTTCTTTCTTCACCTCTGACAAGTCTGTAATGCTGCCGTCAAATTCAAAAGCTCCTTTCTTTCTGCCTGCTCTGTTATCAGGTGCTCTGGCATACTCTTTTAACTTTGTTAATTAGAGTCTTCACCCCTGCAAAATGAAGAAGTCAGTGCTCTCTAGTTCCCTTTGCATCTTTGTTCAGATCAGAACTGTTTTGTGCATCTTGCTGCACTGCCTGACTGTATTTGCTGGATCTCACCGAGCCTCTCATGGGGGACCATTATTTTGAAATCCTTTCACAGCAATTTTCTTTCTTTGGAGTCAGTTGTGGGAGAGTGAACATGCTTCTTTGGTGGTGTCATGTTTCTTTGCTTTTTCATGCTTCTCATGTCCCTGTGTTCACACCTGTTGTGATTTTACAGAGATGCTTTCATAGGGAGAGGTCTCTAAGGATGGGTGTGTGTTAAGATGTTGCTTGTGTGAGACAGGCTGCTTATGGTTGCAGTCATGCATTCCACACTTATTTTCTCAGCTTCAGTGATCTCATCAAGGTTTATGAATTCTTCTAGAGTCTGTGCTGCTGATTAGAAGAGTGGGTGGGACAAACATAGTCTCACTGAGGTAGGGCTGCTCAAGGAAATGCAGGAGCTACTCTCTACTGGGTCAAGTGTGACCTTTGGTGGAGGGGGTTGGGTCAGGGGCCGGCTACTATCCAGTGACTGTTGTGTGCTGCCCTCTACACTAGGACAGAGTTGGCATAGTTTCAAGAGCATGCAGGAATCAACTAGATTTTGACTCAAACGTCATTCATGGGTAGCAGGATGCCATATGGGCTTTGGTAGAAGGTTATATTGTTTTAAAGCCTACACTTGGGTTCAAATCATGACAGTGTGCTGTTTATGTGTCACAGTGCAGTTGATATGTCCCTTATTTTAAAGAATGTTTGAGTTGTTTAGTCTATGTGAGGGATCTATACTGTCTATGTAGGTTGCTGGTGTTGATGGGCACATGTTGAATGTGCTCCTGTCACATATGAGACAGTGTGGCACTTCCTGACATGGAAACTGGGAAGCAGCCAGACTTTCAGAAGTAGAAAGAGGAGGGAGACAATGCTTGATGTCTACAGAAACTCTCCAGGAATGAGTGAGGGCTGTTTGTGGCAGCATTCCCTATCTGTGATAGTTCAGGTCACGAAAACTCTACTCCACTTTGAATCTTTGGATAATGGTTGTGTGCACTGAGACACTCAGCAGCCTCAGCAATATGAGGGGTGTGGATATGACATTCTTTAGGTCTTCAAAGCATGACAATTTGGGGTTGTTTGCTCCTGCAGCCAAAATGAATCTTTACTGGCTGGTCCTATTTTAAAAAAACAACACAATGGATTATATATTTGAAGTGCTTTACAAGCTGGACCTTTTTAAAGCCTTAGTGACATTTCAAATGCAGCATAGTGAAGCAAGTATGATTATGTGGTGGAGTAGAGATCTCATGGGCTTGAAGTCTGATTCTGCTGAGTTATAAGTATGTCACCTCAGGCAGTTTTCTTCAACATTCTGGAGCCAGTTTTCATATAAAATATCATAATACTCACATTATAAGATCATTATGAAAGTTAAATAAATTAGTATCTGTCAAGGGCTTAGACGAATGTACAGACAATCTCATCTATTTATCATGTAGCATTCTATTTGGAAAATATATGAATAAATATTACATGTGGTGTTTACAGCAGAGCTTAACACAGGATGAGCTCATCTTGTATATTCATTATTAGTAATATTTAGAATAAAACCCAAATATTGAATAATAATTAAATATTTGACTGAGAATTTGCTCCAGAAAAGTCTAACAGGACACAAACAATCAAGCAAATGGGTGAAAATGAATATTTTTCTTTTGACTTGATTAAGCATCTCTGGGGAAATATCTGGACTCTTCTTAGCCTACCCTCCATTTCTCAGATAGGAAGCAGAGAGCAAAATGGAATGGAAAAGACAAACAAGACATTTCTGTTGTTTCTCTCTATTATCCAAAGTGATACCTGCAATTCATGTGGAATCCTCCCTCCCATCCTATGTGAGATACACAATGCAGGGCCACTTCACACGGTGTTCGAATAACGATGCTTAGTTAGCATCTGTGAAACAATTGACCCTAGGGTTTACGAGAATGGTTTTATTTGTAAAATCATCTGAAGTACTAAGAGTAACAGCTTCTAAAATCTCACAATTTTTTTTGAGGGGGGAGGAATCCTGGAATCTTGAATTCCCAACACATTTCTTTAGAGACTCTTCACCTGGTTTCCATTGAAGACCCCTACCCCAAGTGTAGACTCTCTAAATAAAATACCATTGTTATCTCGAGGTAGCATATCTAAATTGTAGGTCCCAGTGACCCAGCATAAGAACCTACCCAGCAGTCATGGTTCATTTTTAGTCTCTACTGCTCTTGACTTTAATCCCAGCACTTGGGAAGCAGAGGCAGGTGGATCTCATGGAGCATGAGGACAGTCTGGTCTACAAAGCAAGTTCCAAGACAACCAAAGCTGTTACACAGAGAGACTCCATCTTAAACAAACAAAAAAAAACAAACAAAAAATCAAACAAACAAACCAGAATAAAATCAAACAAAGAAAACAAAAAGCAAAGCCGAAAAAAAAACATGAGAAACACACACAAACACACCATAAAATCACAAAATTGGAAGCCATGATATATAATAAAAAATCGATAAGGTAAAAAATGTCCACACAAAGCATTATGAGTCACAGGAACTTCTTTGAATACCACTGAGCTCATTTTGTCCTGACCATTTCCTGCTGGAGCTGTGGCCTGCCCTTAAGTGTGGTTTGTGTACCCAGTGCGACATCATTGGAGAAATGAAATTTTCCCTTATAAGCAGTTGTCAACTGGAGACAGCTTTTGGTTAGGGAGGGGAGCTTGTGTCCAGCCCTCCTCGCCGTGCTGGGACCTCCCTGGCTTGCATCTGTGCAGGCCCTGTGCACCCTGCCCTGTCTTTCTGAGTTCTTATGTGTATCGATCCTGTTGATTTAGAGGGCCTTGCTTTCCTGGTGTTTTCTATGCCTTCTGGCTCTTACAATCTTTTCACCCCTTTTCTGTAGGGTTCCCTGAGCCCTGGTGGGAGGGGTTTGGTGGAGACAAGCTGTTTAGGATTGAGTGTTCCAAAGTCTCTTATTCTCTGAACATTATCCGCGTGTGTGTCTCTGTATTAGTGCCCATCTGCTGAAGGAGAAATCATCTCTTATGATTTATGGATATAACAGAATGTCATTAGGAGTCATTTTATTGTTTTGTTCCTTTAGTTCCTTTAACAGAACAGTAGTATTTGGTTTTCCTCTAGGTCCATGTGAGGCAACATGAACAAACACACGCACACACACACACACACACACACACACACACACATATGTATTACAGTAAATAAATTAAAATGGTAATATATATTATTAATTTATTCTTTTTTCTAAAAGTAAATTAGAAAATGGTTTCTTATCTTCTATAAATACACTTACATAATAATATTACGAAGTGATAATCACTTACAAGATGTTCTATAGATGGTATCTCCTCCTCCTTTTCCTTCTCTCTCTCCTCTCCCTCTTCCCCCTCCTCCTCCTCCTCTTTCTCCTCCTCCTTGATGAGCACGAGGCCAGCCTGGTCTACAAATCGAGTTCCAGGATAACCAGAGCTATTACACAGAGAAACCCTGTCTTTTTTATTATCTATTTATCAACATCTATTACTTTATAAAAGACACATTTGTATTGAAATTTCTTAAAAAAGATATAGCATTGAGGATATCTTAAAGGGAGAAACTTGATAAACACAGCTTCAAGAAGTTGTAGTTAGTTTGTTCTTATGTAGGTATATTAAGTAATGAAAATAACTGTTCTCTGTGTCTCTTTTCTCTAAAATACATGGAACATGAAAAATAAAATCTAAGGTACCTCAAGCCAGGTTAGGCTCAGCTACAGATGAAGAACACATACTAGGTCACAACTAATGCCCACGGATGCACTATGGCCACCACAAATTTCTGCTGAGCAACACTTCTAAGTCAAACCAGAAGTTGGTTTGTGTGTGTGTGTGTGTGTGTGTGTGTGTGTGTGTGTGTTTATTTGTTTTAAATCACTTTATTCACCCATCAACTTTCAATGAAATAAGAATGCTTTTGCTTAAAGTCCACTAATGAGTACATCCCCTGCTTATCCTTCTAGGGAGAAATCCTGCCTTAAACAAACAAACAAATCTTCTTCTCCTCCTCCTTTTTCTTCTATTTTCACAGAATCCAAGAAAGAATCTCAGTAAATCACTTCTGGTGGAAATAATTCATTTTGCTTAATGATCCTATGATTTTAAAATTACAAACTTCCATACAACATTGTTTTTGTAAAGTGTCTCATTCTGCAGCCAAGTCTGGCTTTGAACTCTGAAGCACTAAGATTATAGTTATGCAACACGAAGCCCAGATCTATCCAACAACTTTGTTGCTTTGTCTTTAAATGAAGATGGAGTTTTATTCGCATAGGAATATAGCTATGTATTAAATGCTTAAATAGGTACAAATTTAACATTTTAAGCTCACTTTTGGTATGGTTTTCCTCATCACAGGAATGATCACACATAACACAGTGGAGAGCAGAAGGGATCTTCCTGAGTTCTAAAATATAAGTTGATTTTTATAATTGGGTCATAGCACTCAGGATTGGTTTACTAGCAGCCACTGGCAACCAAATGCAGTATAACATGAATTTGAAATAGGCATCATTTTACTCAGTGCCTGAACAACACCACAAGATAGTTTGGCAATGCGTAAGATGATTTATAGGTAAAGATTGTATGTTCTCTATAAAAAATAAAGTAAGTGTTAACAAGAAAGATGCTCATAAAAGAGACAGATAAAAATTACTGGTAGATTTTCCTTAGCCATCTTATTACGTGATGACTTTACCACTTTTAATAAAAATATCTGTTCTTTTTAATTAAAAAATTTGTGCATGTATACAATGTCTCTCCCTTTAGCTCCTCAGCCCTCCCTCCAATGTACTTCTTATCTTCCCCTCAACTTCATGTTTTTAAAAATATGTTCAGATGATTTTTTTATAGTAATCCTCTTGAAAATTAAAAAAAGCATTAAGATGAATGTACATAAAATAAGTTATCTTAAAGCCAGAAAGTCAGTGGTATCTAATACATTCTAAGTATTCTTCAGCTACAACATTTACCTGGTTTAAATGATGTTCCTCACCACCAAACCAAACTAAACCAAACCAAACAAAACTCCTATGTTTCCAAGTACCAATGTTTTGGAATGATACAGGAAGGGAGTTTCACCAAGTTTCTGCTGTTTCTGTCTACTGCCTTACAGTGATTTTACTTAAGAGTCAAAAATCTCTGAGGGTAGAAATGTCTTAGTTTAAGTGTTTATGCTCTTCCTAAAGCTTTTTTAACCTAGTCATGTCAACTGAAAGAAGTTTATTAGTAGAAGATTTAGAGCCTTGAATGATGCAATCATTTAGACTATGGGACACTGATGAAAAGAATTCAGTGGTGTGTCAAGGATGGTCAGTGGCTTTGAAGATAGCACACATTCCTTTGTAAACAGAAAAGCCAACAAAAATGTGGCCAAAGAGTCTGTGGGCTCCTTTATGCACATTTTATTAGAAAAATAATAGGTTTATTTATGCAAATTTGTGGGGATGTGTGCAGTGACTGATGTGTCATGTCCTCCAGCTCAAGGTATAAAAAGTCCAGTGTAGGAGAGATGCTTCATTCACACTTGGGTAACTTGTTCTTCACAGTCTATCCAAATCTCTCTCCACATCTGCCATCATGACTCGTTATTTCTGCTGTGGAAACTACTTCCCCGGGTATCCTTGCTATGGAACCAACTTCCATGGAACCTACAGAGCCACTCCTCTGAACTGTGTTGTGCCTCTGGGTTCTCCCTTGAACCATGGCTGTGGAACCATCTATAGCTCCCGCAACTTCTGTTATGGTGGTGTTAGTAACTTCCAAAATCCAGGCTGTTGCTATGGCAGCAGCTTCTACAGGCCTTGGGGCTCTGGCTCTGGCTTTGGCTACAGCACCTACTGATGGACCACCAGCTCTGATGACAATAGGACCCTCAACTAGTTATCTTCACAAAGAACAATCTGAAAAACAATGTCTATCATCCAGCCACCCATATGCTTGGAAGATGCAGACAACTTGCAGTGGTACAACTCTTCAGTGATGCTGAACAGAGTGCCAGTGCTGCGCTGAAACCCATCTACAGCTAAAGAAAGAAAGATACAGCTTTCTTACAAGAGACTGAAATCCAGCAGTGCAGGAGGTAGCTTACCTCCCAGGTTGTTCTGCTCATATATTTAACTGCATCAACATAAATGTATTTCTAATTGGAGTGTTTGGGCAGGGTCTTAGTGTTAGTCTCCTAATAAATCTGTTTCATTTAGCATGCATACTTTTGTTCTGGCCTTTTATTTTACTGTGTGTTGTATGTTCTTAAATTCAACAACCATTTTGATCTCTAATGGCTGATTTTAACTAAAGTTTATGGGTGGGTATGACTGATGGTCACTTTTCTCCTTCAGTAGTATGCATAGTGCTTTTCAGAACTATGAAAGCTGTCCAGTAGTGGTGAGGCTTCCCAGTCAGTGTCAGCTTGATTATTCATGTTCTATGACCCATGTATATGGTGTCTTCAGCATCAGGACCTCACCATCAAGTGCCTGTCATCACGGGCCAAGAACTCAAAAGGAAGTAACCCACTAGTACAAAAGTGGTACAAGCATTGGGAGAGTAAGAGCCATTTCTGATTGGATGGAAGTTCTACTTCATGAGATGATGCTCATACCTGACATTATTATTGGGCTAAAATCTTGGGGGAAACTCTACTATTATTTACTAAATGGATTTAGTATTAAACTTAATCTTGTTCATATTGTTCTACCCACGGATCAATGCATCTCTCAGCACCCATCAGAGAAGTGTCTACTTGCAGTAGATGGTGATTAATATAAAGACTTAAAGCTGGCCAAGGTGCAGAGGATTAAAAAAAAAATACCACAGAATACTTAACCTAACTGAAACATGTATACTGGCCATCCTCTGACCAAGGCTCAGGGACAAATACAGAAGAGGGAACAGAATGAGTGCCAGAGCCAAGGCAGGTGATGATTATAAGAAAACAGTGCTTTTTTTGTTGTTTGTTTGCTTTTTTTTTTAACACAGCAGGGCAGCTGCACAAGTAAACTCATGGTGGTTGTGGCAGCATGCAAAATATCTGTTCAAGCAAAGCCAGCATGTACATGGGAGCTGGGCATAAAACCTCACCCAAGATATAAGGATAGTGGTAATTGTTAGTTTCTGGGGGAAGGAGAGAAAGAATAAGAGTGTTGCCCTTGGTCAGTTGACCATACATTAGAAAACAACATATCTAAGAATATTTTGGAATCTCTAACTGGCCTTGTAGGATTCAAAACAAAACAACAAAACAAAAACTAAAATAATAACAACCCCCCCAAACAAGAAGTTGGGTGGGCAAGGAAATGAAAGTGTAATTGGGGGAGGGAGCATAAATATGATTAAAACACATTATGGAAAACTTTCAAAAAAACTAATAAAAATAAATGTAAAAGAACGAGGTAAATGTCCCAGATTTAATACAAGCACACCATAGTTGTTATGTCTCTATGTTGATTAAGAGCACAAAGTGTTGCATACTAAAAAAGTAAAAACAAAATGTTTCTTTTAATTACTGCAATAGTTTAGTTTGGATTCATTATTCTCCTAGTATCTATAATCTTTGCTCTTGTGAGACCTGAATACCACAGACTTGTGGGTGAACTATAATTAAATGGATTGAGCTAAGAAACTTTGTATTTAGAGACCCCTCAGATGCTATCAATAAAGCAAAGCCAGCTGCTGAAATCATAGTTTATTTTCCATTCTTAATAGATTGATTTCATTTTCTTCCACTTCTTCACCTATGATTGTACATATACTTAGTAATAAAAATGAAGCTTTTACTCTTTGGAATGGTAATTACCATTAAGAGCACTTGAGATTGTGTATGATCTGCATTGACAGAATGCTTTCTGTCTTGTTTTCAGATTATGTTCTGAATTAAGGGCCATTCATTCATATGTCAAGTATTATTATACTCAATTAATTGTTCATGGTCTTGTTAAATTTCTACTTTATAAGAGTAAATACAGTGTAATCTTTTATAAATTTTATATGTTCATGCATTAAGAAGTATTGGCTTTGGCCACTGGGTTTAACATTTTGAATCTATGTAAACATTCAAGCAGGTAGAATCTGGCTTGGAAACTGACTGTATTCAAAAGAACATTCACTCATTTGGTTGATATTCACCATGCCACACAGCACTGAGAATCATTCAAAGTTCTAGGGACAGAGATAAAACATGGTTCTTCCTCTCAAGTGTTTTTTTTAAAGGGTGTTAAATCCACTATTTAATATATAAAGGCCATTAATAGTTTCCTTTTAAAAAAATCAATCATTCTATATAATTTGTATTGAGGAAAGATCCTTTGGGAAAGTCAGTGATTTCCCTGCAGCCCTCAGTGCACACAGTTCTGAATTTAGTCAGTTATCTGGTACTGTCTGGTAGCCCTCTCCCTTTCCTCTCAGGACTCAACCCTTTATAATGTATGTCTCTTTAGTGTTCTTCAGTCTGGACCAGTTCTTGGCCTTTGTGTTTCTTGGAATTAACCAATATGAAGCCTCTGGACCAAATGGTTTGTTGAATGTTTTTGACTTTCCTTTGCTCATATGGTGCATCTTGCAGAACCACTGTAGAAACAAAGCTGTGTCTTTCCCTGTGTTCTTCACCAGAGTAGTATTGTGTTGTATGCTTGTGCAGATTCAGCTGATATTATCAGTTCATCACATACAAGTAGGTTTTCTTTAAGTTTATCCACCGTAAAGTTATTTCCACATTTATAATTAATCATTTTTATTTCTTATTGCATTTTACTTGATGTTATAGTATAAAAAGTACTTTTCTTCATTTATTGTGTTTGCTTATTTTTATTTTAATCAATATTGATAGTGACTCATAGTTTATTTTATTCAGTTATTTACATTAATTAATATTGTTGTTAAATTTGATATTCAAATTATTGTGGACATGGAGGTTAAACAGCATTCATACTTGTAGTCAACAGTTTCTGTCCTGTGAGGAACCCTGAGTTTGGACAAAATTCTCTCACCCCTAATCCCTCAGCATAGATTGCCTGCTTGTCTCTAAATTGCCTTGCCATAGGCTAAAACAGACTGTTAACAAATGGCAATAAAGCACATTCACAGCATATAGAAAGACATCTCACATCATGTACAGACTCCTATGTCCTGTAGAAATGGTCATGTCTTTCTTGAACTATTTTTCTTCACTTTTGGTTCAGGGAACTAGTCCAATGGCTCATCTTGGACTTTTTTATTCTGGTTTTAGATACAGGAGTTTTCCCAAAATCTCTAAGTTCTTTCAGTAGGAATTACTTTAGAAAGTAAAATGTCTATGTTAAGTGTTTTCATTGCTGTGCTGTCATTGTTGGTATCCTCATTGATATCCCATAATATGCTACTACAATTTATTTTTACAGTTGCACATAATCCTCTTCTATTTAAGAATGACATACTCTTAAGATGCACTGGAAGTCTATGCATAGGAACAGAGCTCACTGATGATGCACTGGAAATCTATGCATAGGAACAGAGCTCACTGATGATGCACTGGAAATCTATGCATAAGAACAGAGCTCACTGATGATGCACTGGAAGTCTATGCATAGGAACAGAACTCATTGATGATGCACTGGAAGTCTATGCATAAGAACAGAGCTCACTGATGAGTGGGATTCATTTTATTATGAGAGTGATCAACCCTCAGCCTGGAAGGGGTGATGTTCTCCAAACGAGAGACTGTAAAGCACAGGTCACTAGTGACCTTATTAATTTCCATTCCCATTTTTCAGATGGATTTTCTTTTTTAATATTTTTGTCTCTGTTTCAGAGCTAATTCTATAATATTTTTACTTGAATTTTTTAGTACTGTTTCAGAATTTGAGGAAACCATTTATTCACTTTTTATCACTTTTGCCCCCTCCCTCTGTGAGTGTATGTCTTTTCCATTATTTAATATAATTTCCTTCTATATGTATATGCATGTTTGGAGTTGACAACTTGGTACTGGAGACTTATTAGTGAATTGATCCCCAGAGAAACTGTTTTTCTCTCTTTCTCAGTAGCTGTTAATTGCCTATAGCTTTTCATCTAGGGGTGGAGTCCTGTGAGATTTCCTCCATCCATACTAGAGTATGCACTGCTATTGTCATTACATAGGTCTTGTTTTGGTATCCATACTGTTGCCACTTCCTGGCTGTAGCTTCTCTGTAATATATAGAAGACACTATCTTGTAGCATATACTCTGGTTCTTTGGCTCTTAAAATCTTTCTGATGCTCTGTGAGACATAAGTGTATCAGTAAGAGCTGAACATCCCATAGTCTGTTATCTCTTCATTTTAACCAGTTGTAAATTTCTTTAGTAGTCTCTATTTGCTATCCTAGATAAAGTTTTTCATTTCACTATTTTTCTTCTTCATAGCACCTGTGTCCTACTTTACCACCTCTAGAGGTCTTCCATCCCAGTATGGTCCACTTTTACATTCTTGGTTTCTTTATTTACTCAAGATTATATATTTAAATCTAAAGATTTAGAAATAAGAGCCACAAATATGAGAGTACACATGACATTTGTTTTTCTGGGTCTGGGCTAACTCATTCAATATATTTTCTAGTTCCATAATGCTCTTCTCAAATCCATAGAGTATTTTAACAAACAAACAAACAAACAAACAAGCAAACAAACAAACAAACAAATGGTGCCAGACACAGGGGAATCCTTTCTTTGAATTGCTGTTCAGGGGATTCCACAAGATTCCAAAATTAACATAGGCATTGCCCTTGGCTTCCATCTAGAACTTAAAGTCAATTCCCCAATTGCTGAAGATACTGTGCACTTCAGAAACACGACTTGGAGAAATCAAGCTGGAAGTAGTCTAGGACCCTTCTCCCTGAGGTTGAACAGTCATGGTACCTGTAGGTTCTGTGCATGTGCTAAGGGAGAGAAGCCATGCTACTCTTTCTTCTTTTCTGTTTTCCCTGTTATAGAGTATTATTTTAAGGTATATTATATTTGGTTGCGTTGTATTTCTTTAACTCCGTGAAGCTGTGTTACTGTGCCTGTCTAAAACACCTGATGGTCTAATAAGAACTTAATGGCCAATAGCAAGGCAAGAGATAGGATAGATGGGGCTGGCAGGCAGAGAGAATAAATAGAAGGAGAAATCTTGGAGGAGAGTAGAAGGAGAAAGAGAGCAAGGAGAGGATGATGACTTAAGGGGCCAGCCACACAGCCACACAGCCACATAACCAGCTATGAGTAAGAGTGATAGCAAGATATACAGAAGTAAGAGAAAGTTAAAAGCCCAGAAGCAAAAGGTAGAGGAGATAATTTAAGTGTAGAAAAGCTGGTTAGAAATAAGCCAAACTAAGGCTGGGCATTTATAAGTAATAATGTGCCTCCATGTGTAATTTATTTGGGAGCTGGGTGGCAGGTCCCCCCAAAGATCATGACCAAACAACATTTTCCTCCTTTCTACAATGCAAAACCTTCCTTCTTCCTTATTGATACTATCACTGCAATTCTTTTTGGTCAGTTACTGTCTCATGCACTATTCAGTGTGGTTTATAGCTTGTATATTGTGTGAACAGAATTTTATTTAAATCTGACAAATATCTTGGGAGACTGATTTTATATGAAGAAATTGCTAGTGATTAATTTGTTCCAGTGAGTAAATATTAAGTTAGTGGGAACACAAGTCTCAAACTAACAGACCAAAGATGCCCACTATTTTGTCATTAATAAGAAAACAAAAAAATCCTTAGTTATGTGCCTGCCAATTCGCTTCCAACTGACATTATCAAGATCTTTTCAGGATGGTCACAAGCTTTAAAAAATGCTATTTATTTATTTTATTTAATTAATTAACTTATTTTACATCTTACTTCCCCCATTTCCTATCCCTACCTCCCTTCTGCTTCCCTCAATCCACTCCTTCTTATATTCACTCAGAAAGGGGCAATTTAAATAATTGTTCATCTCTATTTTTAATCTCAGTATCAACTCCCACCATATTTCCTTCTCATTATACCTAAGAAATGGTCTCAGACCTTTGTCCCTATCATTTCTGCTTCCATTAACACTTCATTATTTTTTATATAGATCCTTACCTCAGCTGTAGATCTAGTCCACCTGGTAGTTCTTAATCCCTCTTCCATGGATACATACAATAAATTAAGTATGTAAATAAAATCATGTAGCTAGTTCTCATAAGTTGTTTGTTATTTTTAATTTTTCCTTATAGTTTTAGGGATAAAGAGCAATCAGAGGACACAAAAGCTCATTCTTTTCTCTAGGCTCAATTCCACACCCCTTTATCCTGAAATGGGGGGAATTTCATATTTTTTTCTCTTATAACATCTAGAAAATTTCTACAGAGCCTTCATAAGGTCTTCTCTAGTAACTTTTCCTGTTCCAGTTTAGAATTTAGAGCTCCTTTTATTGATACTGTCTCCACTATACTGACACAGCCCACCAGCCACAGGGATATACTTTTTCTCAGAGAAGTTGGATATAACTTGTTGCTACAGTGGGAGACCACACAACATAAGAAATTACAGGGTGTCTCAATGAGAAGGTGTCTGTAGGGGTTGTTGTAGAGTTCCAACCAGGGTTAGGTGGTCTGGAGGGTGTGAAATGAAGAAGTGCCACTTGGATTAGAATATAATTAGTTTTATATTTCTCTTGTAACTACCACAAATTTAGCAGATTGAGACAACACAGGTTCAATTTCTCAAAGCGTTAGAGGTCAGATGTTAAAAATGATTCTTCCTGGGCTCAGAGATCAAGTCATTGAAAGTTAACATTCATTTCAGTTTCTAGAAGATAATTGATTCCTTGATTTTATAGTTTCTATAGGACATCTAACATTTTCAATTTGTATATCTCTGCCCTTCTTCAAAGAGAACTGTAAGTCACTCCATGATTCTAGTGTTGGCCTCTCTGTTTTACACTTACAAATACTCTTGTTATTTTATCTGAGACAACCTAGATAAGTGCAATAATCTCCCATCTCGAGGTCAACCCAATGCCAACCTCAATTTCTCTTGTGTGATAAGCATAATTGTAGGTCTTAGGTATTAGTGTCCTTGCTTCCTTGAGAGACCATTACTGTCTAATTGGTTGTGTTAATAATTTTTATTTAAGAGATACAACAGAGCTCACAGCAAAGTGGTGTAATCATTGCTGAGTTTGATACAATGTTCGTGCTTCTCTTTGTTCTCAGGCATGATTATAGAATGGTCCCTGCAAGGTCTGTGTTACTGTCTCATTGTTTCATATTTACCTCATCTGATATGAGGTTCTAATGGTTCCTTATGGAAAGAAAAGGATTAATACTCTCATTCCCATTGTATCAGAGTGACCTTGTGTCATTTGAGTTCTGAAGGTTGTACATAGATAGCAGGGAATTAAAACTGATTTTCATTGTCGAAGAGTGGCCTCATTTGATTTGGAACCTTGAAGGTTGTGTGTGAGAAAAAGGAATGAATGCTCTATTTGACCATCAGTGTTGCAGGGCTCTTGGTGGCTTTTTGCCCTACCAGTGCCTTCATTAACTGACAACTCTGATTTTCTCAATGTAATATGCACTTTGTAAATTCCGCAAGGACAAGCACCATGTTATACTCATATCCATTTTACGCCCTTGCTAAATGTTAGTTGAAGCAATCCAATTATTTAAAATTTTATAGAAAAAGTTAAATCCATTGTTACTTAAAATTTAGTCTAACCATGAGAAACACAGATATCACACTTTTTCAGTGCAGCATCTTGGGAGCCTTTGCTATAAAATTGGATTTTCACTTTAACAAAAGTCTCAGGTGATTTGTGTGCACATAAACCCTGTCTTATTGATTTTCATTGCAAAGGCAGGAGAGAGGAAGACACATCTCACTACTGGTTCTTAAAGTACTGGTAAACACATTACCATGTTCATCAAAAAAATTTTCTTCTCAGAAATTATTTTTATTATGATTTTGTTCTGTTTTTATTGCTATTACATCGAGAGTATAGGCTACTTGTAATTGGAGCAGAAGAGTCATGTATTAAATAAAAGGATACATTTCTTGGTTCTAAGTCTTGCTAGACAAGAGGCTCTCTGGGTATACTACAAGACAGACCTCTAAGCACTTTAAGTTTTGTTGTCTCTGGAAATATGCTGTTATTTCTTAGACAAAATTTTTATTTTAGTGCCTTGTCTCTCAGCCTTCTGACATTATCTTTGAGAATGAATGTCATTTGCTCTATTTAGTTATTTAGGTTTATTTTTCTGCCTTTCTAACCATGTTCCTATCTTGAGAATACTTCTTCATGAATACCTTATTATTTCTAGTTGGAAGCTTCTATGTTTAAGACACTAAAATGCAATTTCAGTACTGTCAAGGCTTTTCTTATAAACAATTCAAAAGTGTGTGTGTGTACAGGTAGGCGTGTATAGATATGTGTGTATATGTATAGGTGTGTGTATATGTACAGGTGGATATATATATACACACACACATACAGGTGTGTGTGTGTGTGTGTGTGTGTGTGTGTGTGTGTGTGTGTACAGACATGTGGAGGACAGAGGTCAACCCTAGTTGCCAATCTTAGGAGCATCCATGACCTTATTTTATAAGACAGAGTCTCTTTGGAGTTTGTCAGATAGTCTAGGAAGGCTATAGAACAAAGTCTGGGGATCAATGCTTTCCCTAAACTATGATGACAAGCACAAGCGACCATGTCCAGCTCTTTACATGGGTTTTGGAGCTAACCTCATGTCTTCATGCTTGCATGGCAGGCCTCTAGTCAACCAGTCACCTCCCAACCACAACAATCTTAAACTGTTAGAGAAACTTTAGTATATTAGTTATGGTCTTATTTTCATAATGCATTTTGGCCAGTATAGGTAATGGAGGAATAACGCTTGCAGCTGACAGAGCTTGTCATCATACAAGCTGAGATTATGTTTCCTGAGAATACAGACATTATCTGAAAGATCAGGGAATGGGATACACCATTTTCTTTCCAGAGACTGATGAATGACTAATTAATGTCAAACTCCATTCAAAAGTTAAGCCTGTCTTAGAACATTTCAACTTTACCCTACTAACTAACTCAGCTTATGGGTTAGCGTTACATTCATTTTCAGTGTCTGGCTGAAGTACCAAATTTTCCTGCAAAAAAAGACCTTAGCTCTTCCCATTCCATCTATGAATAGGATGAATATAAAGAGAGACAATCTTAGCTTACCCATGATAAAAAGCTTGTAGCCAAAGAAGAAAAGCTGTGCCTTCCTTGAAATACCTTTTCATGTTGGTATGAATCACATGTGAGGTTTTCCCCCTGCAGGAGTTAGGGAGCCTATTTCACACCCAGGCATTGTTGTGGTGTTAGGTTCTTTCTTAAGAAAACCACATGACTTCTACATCAAATAGTAAGCCTTACTAATGAAGCTTTTGCCTGATAATTAGTGAACTACTCTCACCAATGTGGTTAGCTTCCAGCATGCTGAGGTAGCAAGGTACTGAAATGTTGTCTCAGATTAACATTTAGTTTTGCTCAGCAGTTTCTCATCCTATCAAGTCAAATGACACATATTTTGGCATATGGTCCCATAATCATAGACTTATGTAGTGTGCGCGCACACACACACAGAGATAGAGAGGAGAGAGAGAGAGAGAGAGAGAGAGAGAGAGAGAGAGAGAGAGAGGGAGAAAGAGGCAGAGACAGAGGGAGAGTCTCATGAAGCCCATATTAACCTTGAACTTGCTATAAACTCAAGAATAACTTAAGTATCCTGATTATCCTGTTTCCTCTTCCCAAATGCTGGGATTACAGGAGTGTGTCATCATTCCCCATTTGGCAGTTATATTTGGCTTGATGGCACCTGAACTTTAGTCCTATTGAGATTTGAGCCAGGTAATTCTTGTTGAAGAGAGTGACCCTGCACATTTCAGGATAGCTTGAGGGAATTATTGCTTCTACCCATTGCATACTAAGTAATACACTCATTTCTCTTGACAAAAATATCTCTAGACATTGCAAACATCCTGAGGAGAGCAAACTTGCTATAAATCAAGTCATCTCTGCTTATAAAGCCTGGTATGGCTGGATTTCCTTTTAGTCCTTCACTATTTTACATTTTGTTAGATAGGGTGTCTTCAGATATCCTACTACAGGGAACTGTGACTTGCTTTATGTATAACCAAATGTCACTTTTATAAGAATCTCCTGTTATACCTTAAGAAGGAGGCTCTTTTGGTTCGACCCTAACCCCACATGCATAGAAGCAGAACATACATAAATAAAACTGAGAAATATTCATTTCTAAACAATAACTTGGGAAATATTCATGCAGGCTAACATCTTAAAACCAAGATGTACTCTTGAACTGTAATATGCGTGATATGTTTTCAGCAATTCTTCTCTGCTCTTCACATCACTGCTTTCTCTGTTAAAGGGATGGGAGAGGAAATTCATTAGAAGGTTGAACACTTGTGGTATCAGAATCGTAATGAGGGACGCAAAAGTGCATCCCACAGTGCCATGCCTAAGTGAACAACTTATAATGATGGAAAGTTGAATTGTAATCTTGGTTTGTCTGTGACTGTGATGGGAGGATTATACAGTGCATCAAAGTGAAAAGTCCCAGGAGGTCAGCTCATCTCATTTTGCAGTTGAGAAACTCAAGCCCTAAAAAGTAATTTGCCTCCATTTTCACAGCAAGTGAACAACCAACTTAGGCCAGCCTATTCTTTCATGAATTAGTTCAATTAATATTTTCGGAAATCCTGCATGGATGCCAGCAGAAATCCAAACACAGGGAAGTCCATAGTAATTAAAAATATTACCTTTGTTCCCATGGAAACAAACAGGTAGCTGTTAGGCATATCAGTAAATGGTAGCTGTGATAAGCAACTCTTGTGTGGGAAAGATGACAATCTTACTGGACACTATATGTAAATGTTAGCTGAGGGGGGATGGAAAAGTATATCAAAGGAAGTGATGAAGCTGGCATCTGAAGGTTTCAGAGATAAAAAAACAATTCCTTGCAGAGCAAACACCATCTGCAGAGTTTTGAGAATGAACAGATGCATGAGATCTGAAGGACTAAAACTCAGGGAATCTTTTGTTTTATCTCCCCCATCCCTCCTTTTTTTTGGAGATAAGGGCTCACCTTGTAGGCCTGGCTGGCTAGAAGTGACTACACAGACCAGGTGGTCTCTACTTCTGTGAATGCTGGGCTTAAAGTCACATATCTCCATGCTTTGCTCAAACACAAGAAATCTCAAGTAGTATGAATTAGAGGCTTTTACAAAATCACAAAAATTAAGACATAATTTTTATTTTAAGGGTAGTTGATATTACTGAAATATATTTTGTTTTCTAAGAGTGCTATTAACTTATTTTTCTGCTTTTTTTCTTTTTCTTTCTTTTTTTTTCAAGGCTTGTTTTATTTTAATGACTGATCCACCTGAGGCCACAGGTAGCCCACTATGTACAGACATGAGGGAAGCTTTATTTCTTGGTCTCTTCCTCCTTGGACAGAGTCTTGATGATCTCTTCCTTCTTGGCCTGGAGACGCTCCTCCCTGCCCTTGCGTGCTTCCTTGGACTTAGACCTGCAAGCCTCAGCCTGGTCAGCCAGCAGCTTCTTGCGGGCCTTGTCTGTCTTCAGCTTGTGGATGTGCTCCATAAGAATTCGCTTGTTTTTGAAGACATTCCCTTTGACCTTCAGGTACAGGCTGTGGTACATATGGCAGTCAGTCTTCTTGGATTCCTGGTATCTCCTGAGAAGTCGGCGCAGGATCCGCATCCTTTTCATCCAGGTCACCACCTTGGGCATTCGAACGTTGGTGGTACCCTTCCGCTTCCCTATGCCCATATGCCTGCCCTTCCGTCGAGCCAAAGTATTTTTCCAGCATCGAGCCCATCAGGCTTCCAGATGATCAGCCCATCCTTGATCAGCTTCTGGATCTGCTGACGGGAGTTGGCATTGGCAATTTCACTGGGGTCCAACCAGACCTTCTTTTTACCACATCGGAGGACACTAGAGACAAGCCTCTTCTGCAGCCTGAGCATACTCATGGCTGCGGACTCAGCTGCGAAAGGAAAGAGCTTCCTGCTTTTTTTCAAGAATATTTCTTCTCTAAGATGTTAGGAAGGTTTTGTGGTTGTTTTTATCATGGGAATCTATAGAGAATAGCCAGATTTATTTTCAACATCTGTTAAGACAGCCAAGTGACTTGAGTCCCTCTCTACCAATGACATAATCACACTGATTGGTTTGTGTAAGGGGAATCTTTTTTTTTTTTTTCATATGGTTTATAACGTTTTTATAAAGCTGTTGAACTGAATTTGCTAGGACTTTTTAACTTTGGGGGCATGTGACCCTTTTGGGGCTTCCCCATCAGGGTGATGTTGGTGTTGGTAAACGAGTTCGGCATTGTTCCTTTCATGTTGGTTTTGGGGAGAGTCTGAGAAGCGTTGTTGTCAATTGTTCAAGAGCGAAGGCATCTTCTTCCATATTTTATTTTGGAGGAGATATTTTACTATGACTTGCTCTCATTTTCCATTATTGAGATATTTTTGTTTTATCTTTCCTCCCTATTTTTGTTTGGTGACATGCCATAGGAATTAACCTATTCCTTCTATATTACCCAATCTTTTGACTTAGAATTGTTCACAGCAGTTTTTAGGATTTTATATTTCTGTGTTATCAGGCATATAAGGTTCCTTCATTTTTAACTTTATGTAAATCTCTCTTTTATTGTCTAGGCAAAGATCTTCCAGTTTTGTCTTATAAAAATATTTCACTGATGTTTCTATATGACTTTATTATACTCCAATCATAATTTCCTTTCTTCTGCTAACTTTGAACTTAGTTTGATTTTCGTATCTCTTAACATATAAAGTTGATTTATTTGTGCTTTTTAATGTAGAATTTATTTCTATAAACTTTTCTCTTATTATTTCATCTGTTTTATTCCACTTTAAAAAAATTGTTTCTATGTCACTGTTTCAGTGGAAAAGGGTGTACCTAATTTCTACCTATTTGTGATTTTTTTAAAAATCTATTTTCTTCCATTATCAATTTCTAGATGTATGCCACTGCATATGGAAAAGATTAACTAATATAATTTGAATCATTCCAAGGTTGCTAAAACTTGCTTTAAGTCCTAAGAGATAATTTATTCCAGAGAATGCCCTGTGTGTGCTTGTGAACAATTTCTTTTCTGCTTCTGCTAAATGGAGTTCAGTTCATGTCTGTTAGTCCATTTGGTCTAAAGAACAGGTTATATCCAATAATTCCTCATTGGTTTCCCATTTAAATGGTCTGCTCACTGTTGAAATAAAAATCTTCCACTGTGGTTATATTGCCACCCATTTCTCCTTTTGGATTTGCTAATATTTGCTTTATATATTTAAGAGCTCTGGTGTTGTATACAGACATATTAATGAGGGGCTACATTTCTCAATTAATTTCTTCTTTTTTAACACAGATAAACATCCCTTCATGTCACAGTTCTTAGCTTAAAGCTCATTGGGATCTAACAGGGTCCATTTCTACTGGCCCGCGCTTTCCATCTGTCATCTCTTTCTTTCAATCCAACTGTGTTCTTAAAAGTAAAGAGATTCTCTTGTAGACAGCAAATACCTGGGTCTTGTTTGGTATTCATTCATTTTTTCTATGTATTTTGCCTGGATTTTAATCTCTTTACATTCAATATAATTCCTATAATTACCATTTAGGAACTGGCTCCTGGCTGTTTTATAGATACTTTGTTCATCTCTGACTCTCTTTGTCACCTATTTTTTTTTTTTGCTTTGATTCTTTCTTCTTTCTTTTTTATATAAGTACTCTTTTCTATAGGTACTCTTGTGTTAGGAGGGTAACATAAAACAATATTTTAACTGGCATCAAAACTTTGATCTTGCACAAATGCTTGGCATTTTTCCTCTCCTACTTTTATGTTTTTGATGTAAATATTTACAACTTTTATATTGCATAACCACTACAAATTATGTGCCTAAAGCTCTTTTTAAAAAAACTTTATTTTCTAAAAAAAAAAAAAAACATAAAATAGAGTGTCAAGAATAAAAGAAATACGTAACAATGCCATTGTGTAGAATGATTAATGTTGAGATCTTTTGGAGCTTGAGTGTTCTTTCCTTTTTTTTTTTGAAGTCCACTAATGAGTGAGTACATCCAAGAATGAAGTTCTTTTTAATGTTTTTATCTTTTAACCTCTATCTCAGAGTTATAATAACATTAGCACACTTAGAATCCTAGAGTGTTCTGAATTAAAGTGTTCTGTGTTTTACCAGGTAGTCTTATAATTTCGTATGTTTTTATATTTATAATTAACATCCTTTGATTTAAGCTGGAAGATCCCTTTAGCATTTCTTGTAAGCATTTCTTGGCAACAGATCATTTGAAATGATGCAGTTGGAGAGGGCTTCTAAGGTCATTGAAAAGCAGGTCACTGGGAACCTCAGTAGCTTCTGTGGAGTCACTGATTTCGACAGTTCCTGCCTTTCCTTGTACCCAGCTGTTTCTAGATGTTTCACCAGTGATTTTTGTGAGTCTGAGCTACAGTAAGCCCTTTGAAAGGCTGTGGAACCTATGGATGCACTTCATTTGTTTTCTTGTGACAGACCCACAGGCTTGGAAGTTGTCTCCCAGTCTTGAATTGTGCAAGTCTAGGGATGGGATTCTATGAATAAAATGAAACTGTTGCTGCTGCTCTTTTATTTTTCAGTATTGATTTTTATTTTCTTCTTATTTTTAAAAATTTTTATTTTTGAGATTAAAATATAGTTACATTATTTCTCTTCCTCTAAACCCTTCTACATACCTTCCCTTATTCTTTTTCTAATTCACAGCCATTTTTATTTGTTATATGTATATACATACATATAAGTATCAAAATATATAAAAACAATCTGCCCAGTCTGTTTAATGTTACTTGTACATTTTCAGGGCTGACTAGTATTTAATAACCAATTGGTGTGCTCCTCTCTGGGGAAGACTGTTTCTCCCGTTCTCAGTATTTCTTAGTACCCTATAGTTCTTTGTGTACCATTAAGGCCTCGTAAGCTTCTTCCTTCCATGCTCGCACATCTATTGGTGTCCCGTTCAGCTCATCTTTAAGAAACTACGTTTGTAAGATTTTATGAGTATAGCTTCTGAAATTGCTAGGAGACACAGTCTCACAGCAAGCTCTCCGATCCTCTGGCTTTTACAATCTTTTTACCCCAGCTTCCAAAATGATTCCTGAGCCTTAGGTACAGGAATAGTGTTGTAGATGTATCCATTGCATTTAGATTGGTTGTATTTTCCTGTAATGGTCTGTTAACAAAGAGAAGTTCTTTTGATGAAGGGCTAGGAGTGTACTCATTTCTGAGCATAATGACAAATATTTAGAATGTAGCTAGAAACCATGCTGGTTTAGTAAAATGATGGGAGTTTCTAATATTTTTTTTTTATCTCCTTCCCCCCAAGGTTTTGTTTCTAACATGCTAAAGCTTCTTAAATAGTTTCCTGGAATATTCTAATACAATATGTAGGTAGCTAATTTTGGTTGGTGTGTATTATGTGTGCACACAAGTACGAGTGGCGATGGGGAAACGACAGGGGTATGATAATCTGCTATGTATTCTCATGTTACTTTATTGAAATCTTTTAAAGTGTGAATGTGCCTAACATAATAAAAATTTTTGTTGTCTAAACATTTTGTCCATGGGTAGCAGATTATAAAAGAAACTTTATGTCTTCTTTTATAAGATGCTAGTAGTATGTTTTTATAACTCATTTTATCTGATGTGTGCTCCCTACATACTTATCTGTGTGGGGCCATCCACCAGAGCCTGGCCAAGTAGCCAGGAATCAAATTCCTAAAAAACAGCAAACACCAACACCAATACCAACACCAACACCACCACCAGCAGCAGCAACAACATCAATAACCTCGACCCTCTTTCACAGCCCCATTAACTGTCAATAACTCCTCAGCTAGGAATAGAGACTTGTAAACACCACCATGTTGGAGCGTTCATTGGCCTCACCTTGTGCAATCAGCCACTGTGTGTGTAATGGCCCTGTCATGCCCAGATGATATTCGAGGCAACCCTTTCTGGCTGCCTTTTTAGCACTGGCCTTCATTCATCTTTTACATTAAGAGTCCAGTTAACTATTAGTGATTCCCAGAAGGTACCCCATTGCCATTATTTTACAACATGTGAGAAAATTTGGTTTCAACTATTTTTTTTTCTTCAGTTTTTTAGATCCAACTTTCCCTTATAAGTGTTCACTAGTAAAATACCACTTTCAAGACAAAGTTAATGTATTTATTCTTCCATGATGGAGCTTTGCTGGTCAGTCTCCAGTACTTTGGGTAGAATTGTACATTCTCTTCTTTTGCCCTTTAGAGTAGGACATATAACATGTATTTTATTTATTGATTATTTCTACTGGGGTTGTCATTTCTCATTTTTTTTAAAAAAAATATTTTTAGCGTCTAACAATTACCTGGAGTTCAAGAGATGTTTCATTTATGTCTTTTAAAATACATGTTTTCTTGTTGAAAGATAAATTTTATATTCTAGGATGACTACTGTCACAGATACTAAGGCTCATTCAGTGGACTGAGGATGTTCCCCAGTGGTAAAGCATTTGTCTAACATCTGCAGGATTCTAGGTTTGATTCCTAGCACCAGTGAAACAGTAAAAAAAAAATACCTTCTAGTTGTTTTATATTTCTAAGGAACTAATATAGTTACTAGAATGATTACATTTGGAGGTGATGAGACAGGCACATTTGAACTGCTTCCTTCTCCAAAATTTGGGTACATTTCTTTTTTTTGTAGAAAAGCAAGAAGCAGGACTTCCCCCCATCTTTATTCATATTAAACTTTATTTTAAGTCAAAAGAGAAAAATAAACCTGTTGATTATACATAATTTTAGGAATGCCATTAAATGAGAAAAAAAAATCCTGGGCTTTATGCAAATGACTACCCAAAAATCACTGCTCCAACATTGTCGTTGCATATGTGAATATGCTTTTCTCTTTCTGAGATTCCCCTTCCCTGGTATGGCATGGGTCTGTTAGGGAGAATGTACCGGGAAGACATTTGAACTGCACTGGGTTGGGATTAGTGCTGATTAGTTTGGATTGGTTCAGAGATCCTTCTGGGATTTTCTACAACTCATTTCATTTTCTCAGGGAAGTCCAAAGAGATTTCTTTTGGGGTCTGACTAAGTAGAAGGAAAGGAGAAGTAAACTTAACTGCGACTAGGACTAGGGGGTGAATCCCTGTGGTTCTCAGCCACTTATGTGTCCATCAAAGCTACTTCATATGGGAACGCTGCTCAGGAATTCTCTCAGTAACTGCTAGTTCACCTGGACTGAGTGATGTGAGCATTCACTAAAGGCTAAAGGTCATCTCTTGGGAATGTATGTTTCCATGACATCAAGTCCAGGAAGATACAGAGAAGAGCTTGAAGTAAAGGAGCCAGAAGATCATTTATAAGGAAGAATAATGTAGAAGGTTGTCAGGTGGCTAAGTATAAAAACAGTATTTGCTCCTTGATTTTATAACATTTTTTGTTTTTGTTGGCATTTAAGTTCTTCGTGGTGATTTTTTTTTCTTTGCATTGATTTTTTGTTTACATTGTTTCCCTTTTCACAAGAAAGACTCTCAATATGTACAAAGTTCAGACTCTCTGAAACATGAATTCTCCTTGAAAGTTACATATTAGAACAAAGCTTTTATATACTCAATTAGATTGCATTGCCTATTATTTTAAAAAAATGACTTATTGAGAAATGATGTTACCTTGAAGTTTTCTCTTTACATTATTTTCTGTATAAATTATGAATAAACTTCTTTTTTTAAATAAGGTATATGGTTGTTTAAAAGAGCAGCAAATATAAATTCTTTATTCACCATTATTACTCATATACAAAGCTATCTATTACACCATCAAGGGCAAAAACCAGCATGTGTCAGATTGGGTAGGTGGGTGGTAGGGGAGAGGAATTTATTTGATCTGGCTTTTATAATTGAAACTTGGAATTTATTCAAATATTTTTTCTTGTACAATTTTTGTTTAATTATTTCTCAAACTTCTCCCACATTTTTGTTATTAAATGCAGCAATATGATAAAAGTTGCAATGTAACATAACTCATCCTGAGGACTTTAGGGAATGTTTTCTGTCTCGGATCTTTATATTTAGGAATGAAACTAATTGTAACTTCCTGACCCCCTTTAGTTGTTCATCACACAAAGGGCTTGATTTTAAGTTCTGAATCATCACAGGCACTACCCTGCTTTATGAAGCAGGGTGGAGGGGCAACTCTGTAGGTGTTTTCAAAACTGCCTCTGCTGTAATTGGACAATTAGTGGTGAGAACATTGACATAGCTTTGAATTTCTCTAAGAGTCTTACTTGTCCTTGGAATAAATGTATGCTACCGTACTGCTGATAGAGTAAAGCAACTTCTGGGATGTTAAGGAAAACCTGGGGGCTGGTGTGTTAACACATATCTGTTTTGTACCATCTAGGTTGATTCTGTTCTCTTTTTATTTTCTGCCATATGCCCTTATCTGTGGTGTTTTCTTTAAGCTCCATATAAAGTCCCATGAAGGAACATCTTTATGCAAGCATTGGGGATGATTTATCAGGTTATATACAGTCCAATACCGATTATTATTAGATAAATCTAATACTACCTTCAGTTTTTATCTGTAGACTAAATCCCTATTTAAAAGGGTATTGTCTAGGATCCCTATTTTAGGGTACATAATCATTCTAAGAACTAAAGCAACAGTGAGTTCATATTATCACTTGACCTTATCATCATATTTTTCAGGCATTATTATTGAACCTAATAGAAAAACATTCTTCATTTACAACAAAAGATTTCATTATTTTTCTGTTTTTTCCATATTATTACTTTTAATATTTATCAGAAATAGTGTATTAGATCAACAAATCACACTGATTTGACATTTAGAATTAGGATTACTTAACAAATCACACCCTGATGTTTCTAATTTTTAATTACAGAGGTGGTATAGACACATATTACTAGATCTTCTTCACAATTTAGTTTCTGGCACTGATTAGCTATAGATGAGGGAAGATCTGTGGTGAATGCCGAGAGGGAGGGAGAGAAAGAGAGAGAAAGAGAGAGAGAGAGAGAGGGGGGGGGGGGGATTCTTTATGCCAGTAAACATTGTGATTTTGAGACAAACTCATGGCTTCTTATTTGACTTCAAGTGTCCAACACATATCTTCTGAAAAGCCATGCTGGTTGTATAAATTCAGAGCACAAGATGACTGCATTAGAGCTAACAACATTGGAATCTTTCTTGGCGTTACAAAGCCTGCTGACTGAAATTATGTATAGGGTCTGTAAGACCAAGTGCTTTGAAGTCCTGGCAATAACCCTTTTTGGAAGGCACATAATTCGTTTGATGGAATCGTCTCCCTGCATTATATCACACTAAAGCTTTCTTAAAGGCTCTTAAGCAAGAGCACAGCAAATTAACAAGCTTTTTGTAGTGCAAATTGGTGTCAAGAATGAAAATGAAGGCCCTTTGTTTTTTTTAAAGCCACACCCCTTCGTGAGGGTATATAAAGACAGTCTGAGCCTAGAGAATCCATCACACTCACTCCCATCCTACCTAAGCCTTCCACTCCTCACACCATGTACTACACCGACTTTGAGGGTTCTGTCTTCCCAGGATGCTACTGGGGCAGCTATGGTTACCCTCTGGGGTACAGTGTCGGCTGTGGCTATGGTAGCACCTACTCTCCAGTGGGCTATGGCCTTGGCTATGGCTACAATGGCTGTGGAGCTTACAGAAGATACTGGCCATATGCTCTCTACTGATTTGCTCTGATCTTCCAGGCATAAATTCATCTCTCCGTGAATGCTGAGTGGCACCTCCAGGTTCCAGCTTTACCTTCCTCTTTCATCCCTACTTGCTCAACCACCTCTTCCCAGAAGCTGATTTTCAGATCTTGCAACTGAGTCTCAAACAAAGGAACTGAAAATCTAGACGATGCCTCTAGCTGCCTTCTCTGGATGCTGTTTATTGGGACTTTTTCAGAAGGTTGGCAACCATCGTGACATGCACTGCTTTTGAATTTTTCAAGATTCTCATGATTTCCTGTCATGGTGAAGTTGTGGATGTGTCTGTCAAATTCTCAATAAATTTGTCTCAGCTTGCATAATGTTCCCATCCTTGAGTGGAGTTTCTTTTCTTTTTTTTTTGTTATGTGTGTATATTCTGATACAGTGGGTGGGGGAGGGAAGCAGGCTTATTTTTAATCACTTTGCCTTAGGAGCTGTGAAGAGGTGAATAATACTTGATCCTGTATGATAAATTGACAAGAGGGCGGTGACTGATTCTGAAAGAAGTTGCTTATCTGAGCCTTCTTCATGCTGTGAGTTAGTGTGGCATGGAAGGTGGACCGAATATGACAGCAAAGAAGGATCTTTGTGAGTCTGACATCTCTCATGCCAAGGATACACTCAGGGTTGCTTGGTCTCCCTCTCCCATATCACTATTCCTTCCCATCCCTAAGAAAAACCAACACAGGAGCAGCCTTCACAGTTAGTCTGTGTCAGTCTAGATGAAACTCACTGTGATCTCTTTCCAAGGGAATAATGATTGCAGAATTTAGCACTATGTCCTCTTTTTAAGGACTCTGGAGCATTAAGTAATAGAGAAGATACACACATGCTTTGGGAGCCTGAGGTTCTGTTAAGTGAAGTGATAAATCCCCTGTATCAAATCATCTTAGATGTCTACTTTATAGCTTAGAGGCACACAGGTTAGAGACAATGATGGGAAGCTTCTTAATCTTTGAAGAATCAATATCAGGTAGTGAGTTCCACTATTAAAAGATATGAGCTATAACAAATGAGTTTCTCTGAAGATATATCAGCCTTTCTTTCTATTCCATTAGAGAGAAGAGCAATGTCTCAATCCTGTTGAAAACATTTTGTGTGTGGTACAAATATTTTCAGCAATGGACAGTTTAACTGAGTTCTGCATTTTACTGAATATCTGCAAATGGTTTTACTGTGCATCATTCACCTAAACATATAAAGACTGGAGAGATCACCTTAGGAAGAGAATTTTCTCCATACAGTGGATCTCTTTCAAGAATACCTAGTAGCATATCATTTTCTTTTTTAAAAACAAAATGGACATTATCACAACCAATACAACTTCCAGTTTATTCTTGTAGCCACAATGTTAACTCATGCTGAGAAGTATGAATTAGATAAATCCACAAGTAAGGGAGATTTAAAAAATAGGCCAATTAATTGGAACAAGAAAATATACTGATGTGGAATGATGACTGACTGCTATTAGTCCTGGGTTTCAACAGATACCAGACAGCCTCTAATCCAGTGTTACTGGAATGAAAGTATTCAGTAGAGCAGTCATCATAGCTTATGTGAACTATAAATTCTCGTGCCCAGGCATTCTGACTTGGTGCACATCTGGGTAAGGTTCATGGATTCTGAAAGTTCTAGTTAACACCTCAGGGATTCTAGAGGGGACTTGACACCCACAGTTTAAGAAACACTATTTTGGGTCTACTCTTGTACTCTACACGTGTGTATAGAGTACAGACAAATATACACACACACAAATACAGACAAATATACAAATATGTAAACACAATATTTATCTCTCTATCATCTATCATTTATCTATCTTCTATACATTTGTCTGTCCATCTGTCCATCATCTTTTCCTCCCTCCATCTCATTCTTTTCCTTTTTCTACCCACCGGATCATGTCAACACAGAACAAAGCTTGCACCTCAAAGAGAATAGGCAATAGTCTTTTTCTTTCACCAAGTAGGAGTGACTGTGGCCTGAAAACAGATTCATTCTGCCCCCAAATAACATGTTTCAACATAGAAAAAGTTTCATGAAGCTTTTTACTTGAAGAATGAAAAAAAAAGCAATAAATTAAGCATGCTTTGAATATGTTGGTGAGGCTATCAGCAATGTGCCTTACAGCAGAGTGGCAAAATCTCTGCTATAAGTTTCAGATGCTATCTGGTGGTGTCTTTAGCTTTTGGGGTGATGGGAGTTAGTGGTCTGCTAAAAATGCTTTCCAAAGGTGTGATAGTCAAAATGATGTTAGATTAGACACAAGGCTGAGCAATCAGTGGCTGTTAAGGAAGGGATAAAGATACTTTGGCTCTGAATCTGTAGCTTTCTCTCTCTGATCGTGAAGTGCTAATCAGCTAATCAAAAGCAGATATGGCTTTAGTGAATCTTCTGTATCAAGTTTAGGGTCATCTGTAAAACTGAGCCCTGATAAAAGAAAAGCATTTACTTAATGCTACCTATCACATCCAGCAAGACAGTGACAGAGGGAGGATTACTGTCACACCCAGGAAATACTGTGTATGCATTACATGCCACATGCATGATGGGTACCTTTCCATCTCAGTTCACAGGTGACTGTTGAAATGTTCCAAACTAGAGATTCCTTTTGGAAATAAAGTCTGCAAGTGTTGAAAACAGGATTGTATATCAGATATTCAATAGACTAGTGTTTTGGAACCGGATACCATGATATGCTATATTATTAGGAGGTTTTTTATGTTCACATTTTGTTATGCAGTAGAAATAGGTTCTGCATTATTTGAAGTAATTTGACTTTCCTTTTAGTTCCAAGGATGGAGTGCAGGCTGCCAGTGATACAAGGCAAGCACACTCCCACTGTGACACACATTTGGGTCAAAGTTGGTAATCTTTTTAAGATTGTATTTTACTTTGATTACTCAAGGATCTTTACAAAGTACACATATCAAGAAATAATGTTTGGGAAATCTAATGAGGAAAAAAAAATCTGTGGAGCCTGAGAATATGAATTGAAAATATTCAAATAATTTGTGCTACCAGTTCAGAAAAATTACATATTTATAGTGAAATCTTTTCATTTCCTGTCCTTTTCAGGTTCCTCTGTTAAGTGTGAATGTAGGAACTAAGAAAATTCACCTATACCGATAGAGAAATAATAAAATTAAAATAGCAAATACGTTTTTATAGGTAAATTTACAAAAATGATATTTGATACTATGCTTGGGCTCAGTGGTGCTCTTCATGGAATGTAGTAAACTTGGTTTTCCTAATGGCACGTCTGCTTGGCTTTGAGATGAGCTAGGTTCAGTGATCTGCATACGGTGTGAGAACTCACTATAGGCAATTAGATTAGCTTGAAATTTGATAAGTAAACATAGAAAAGAAAGTAAGAATTCATTTGCTAACATCTTGTAAGTCATCCTGAATGCATAGTCATTGATGGGTTGCAAGCTTCATACATGTGTGGTTTATGATGTAGGATCCTCTCTCAAAGTCACAAGAATTAATTTTTTTCTCATAGCTTAGCATTTAGTTACGCTGATTGTATAACAATGATATTCTCAGTTGAGATTTCTTTGCTGGATGAAAGTTTTTAGAATTGAAAATTATTTTTATTTGAATATTGAAATCCTCTTATTTTCAGAAGAATATATCTATCTGTTTATCTATCTGTTTATCTATCTATCTATCTATCTACCATATATCTACCTATCTACTTTTCTTTATATATTGAGAGAGGAAGAAGGAAAGAGATTTGTCTTGGATGAATTCTTGCATTTTGGAATTCTTTGATGAGTTATACACTGGAGAATTACATTCTTCACTCCCCTCCTAAAGCTTGGACAGTGCAGTGTGATTTCCACTCTTTCTATGGTATTCATACTGACTTCTTCTCTCAGCCACCTTCTCTCCATTAAAAAAGAGGCTTTTGAATGCTTCAAGGTGTTTTAGAAGTTGTTTTTAACATGTCCACCATTTACATATGAAAAACATCTCTCAAGTCTTTGATATCTGTGTTTCATTTTTAGGCTTCCTATCCAACTTAGGAAGCCCCTGTACACTGGTCATTAGACTTTGCAGTTCCTTGATATTTAGCAGGAATGACTCACCAGTGGCAACTGACTATGAGAATGTCAATATCTACTTACCCTTCTGGTGTAAAATGGTATAAAATAGTGTAAAATTCATTGTGGTATTCTAAAATCCCTATGAATCTACTTAATTGATTTTTAACAGAATATCTGATGCTCTGTGTCTTAACAAATATTTCCCAAGTGGTATCTAAAGGTTGTTTTGAAGGTATATAGTATCTGTCCTTTTCATAAGGTTGGAGAAGTATTCTCTGAGTGGCATTCTGTATGTGTAGTGTGTCTGGTCATACTGACCTGTAAATATGCTTCCCACAAAACAAGACAGTCAAGAGTCTGAAGACAGCTGAGCCTTTCAGATGTAAGGCTTCCCATAACCACATTTCATTGTTCATGCATATAAGAAAAATAATAAAATAATTTTCCATCCCACTCATTTTACTCACTTGTGTTTTCATCTTTCATGGTATAGCTTTGCTGTCAAGTTTCTTAATTCCTAGAGAACCAGAAGACTTAAGCTTGCAAGGCAGAGTGAGTTTTTAATTGGATATGTGAACAGTATCTCAGTACAGAGAGATTCTCCACAGCACAGAGAAGTTTAGAGCCACAGAATTCATCCTTCTCAGAGTCCAGATACCTTTCCCCCTTTCATTGTCATTTTTACCCTGACAAAAATACCTAAGGAAGATGATCATGCACTATAAAATCAAGTTCTCTTCATAAAAATGGCTGGGCCATGAATACTTCCATAAGTTACCTTTTTACTCATGTGACAAAATGTTGGACAAAAGCAACTTCAGGGTGGAGACATTTGCTTTGGTCCATGGTTTCAGGGGCCATAGTATACCATAGGGGGAAGGTATGGCACCAAGTTTCCACTTTTAGTAAGGGGAACATGAATCAGCAGCCATTCACATATTAGCAGATGATGAAGGAGAAAGAGGGTCCAGAAGTAAGCTAAAACCTTCTGCAATATGACCTTACTGGACCACTCCTGCTACCTCGGCTTCAGTTTTCTTAACTTCTCAAAATCAATACCATATGATGAGTATCAAGTGTTTAAACACAGGAGGATTCTCAGAACATTTCACATGAAAATCCTTACAATCTCAAACATGGAAGAATAAATGTACAAAATTTAATTTAGTTATTTTTTCAAGTATAATTATTTTCTCATCTAAGCAGGTTTTTCCTTGCATTTTTGACAACTTCAAAAACAAAAAGTGAACTTGAAACTGGAAATGCTTCCTCCTCAATGTGATTCTGGTTCCCAGAATCTCCTTCCACCAAATAGTAACCGTTTTCAGAGATTCAAACTATGATTAATTTTAAATAATAGACATGTTCTGAGTGCATATATGCAAATAAATTATACATTAAAATCATATAACCATCCATCTAGCCATCCATCCATCCATCCATTTTTTCACTTACTCAAACCAACCAATCAACCATTCATCTTCTCAGTTTTTGAATGAAGGTTGGTATATGTCCGTAGTGTAGTGTAGTGTCTTGAAAACAAGACAAGACAAAACCAAATCAAACCAAACCAAAGCAATGCAATATTCCAAACTTGTTTATTGTTTTTCTGAGACAAGGTTTTTCTGTGTAACAGTCCTGGCTGTTCTGAAACTTGCTGTGTAGACCAGGATGGCTTGAACTCACAGCGACCCTTCTGCCACTGCCTACCAAATGCTGGGACTAATGGCCTGTGCTACTGCTCATGTCTGTTAGGCCTTGAACTCACAGAGATCCAGACAGATCTCTGTCATATGAGTGATGGGAATTAAGGCGTGGGTCACCACTCCCTGACCTTCATGGCTTGACTGTGAGTGATTCTGTTTTCTGATAGTCCAGAAAAATTTTTATAAAATATACAATATATCACCACATTATAGTAGCACAATTATGTTTGAGCTGAATGCTTGACTAGAAGAAGTTTTTATACTGTTTATTTCTTATGGTCTTTTGTAATCTTCATTTTAGATGTTTTCACCATTTATTCCAAGATTAAAAATAACCAGAAAAGAGACAAGAGAAGTAAGATTTTGATTTCTAGGTTTGTAGCAGGGTATTATTCCTCTTCATAGTCACATACTGTTGGTTTTATTCTAGTGTCTATTGTTCTAATTTTACCCATACATATACTGAAATTAAGAGAGTCCTAGTGACACATTCACAATTTCACAGGTTTGGAATGGCAGGACTGGGGCTTCCCTTTGGAGTGTGTTTATTGGAAGCTTTTTTCCTGTCTCCCTATGAATAAGAACAGACTTCAATTGCTTCCTCTTTTTTTTTTTTTTTTGCAATTTTAAATGCTGGTTTTTATTTACTGCAAATTGTGTAAAGGATACTATAATACTGTTATGTAAAACCAGTATTAAACAATACCATATGTGGCAAATGTAAAGCAGAACACCATGTGCCTTCAAAACTAATATCAGACTGCAACTCAGTTCTGACAATTCTTAAAGAATGTCGGGCACAATCTCGCCAGGAAGGAAAGCCCAACACTCAGGATCTTCTTTCAGCAGTTTATTCGAGACCTTAACAAGTGTCTTCTTCTTCTCCGGGAAACACCCGCTCAATGACTATATACTCTCAGGGCATCCAATCCTAATAAGCCACGTGGGTATTGCTCATAGGTCCACGTACGCAGTAGCAGGCTGCAATGAGAGCTTAGGCCAAATAAGAAGTTGTTGACAATACTAGAGCACTCACCCTCCAGGGGTGAAGGGCAGGAAGTCGGCGCCATCTTAGGGCACGGCAGCATGGCTCTCCACAAAAAAAACCTGAAGAAATCTCATTTAATATAAACAAATACATTGAAGCATAACTTTTTTTCTCGCAAATTTCTTGAAAACCGGAAATCATACTTTAAATAGTTGATTAAGGTGCATATCTTAAGAAAACAGCTTGTATATTTTCTTTCCTTCTTTTATTAATTGGCACCATCAGTAAATACAATGTTCACAAACTGGCTAACAGAAAACTGCCTACAATGAACTTGTTTATTATAGGGACTAGACATATATTCATTCCAAGTTTTTTATTCCTAACACAAAGTGATATGTTCTTGTTTTAAAGAAACACTTTACTTCAAAAGTAAAATAATTTTAAAGACATATAACAGTGACATTCTTATCACCTAACCCACTTAAGAACTAATTATAAGATATTTATCAACCATAAAGGTAAAAATGGCAGCAAAGAATATTTCATATTGCCAAATCTTAATTCTGAGGTGTATAAGGAGGTGAGTTAGGTAGAAGCATATAGCCAACTGGCCCAGAATTTATAGCAGCAGGGATTGGGGCAGAACCATCATAAGCAGCACCAACAGGATGCCACATGGTAACACTGGGATAATCTGTTGCAACAGGAATGCAGGAATCAAAACCTGGCAAAGGTGACCCATAGGGATCTGACATTACTGGATAATATACTGCTCCAGGAGGGACAGGAACAGCATCAGCAACGGGAAAATTGTCATTTGTTAATACTTCTGCCTGTGTGTCATCTGCTCTTACTCCATCATTGTACAAATGGGGAATATTTTGATCTACAAGAGGTTGCTCAGTACAATCTGAATAATTCTCAAGATGAAGAAGGGGCTGTTGCTGCTGCTGCTGTTGTTGTTGTTGTTGTTGCTGCTGCTGCTGCTGCTGCACTTGTGGCACATAGACTATGGAGTGCCAGTAGTTGTGATGGTAGCACTGCAATCCCAGATTGAAATAGTACTGCAAAACTTTTGTATCTTGGGGAAGATCACTCCCACTTGGATCACAAGAATAAGGTGGTGGTGGTGGTGGTGGTGGTAGAGAAAAGCCTGAACCATCTCCTGCTTCAAGAGGATTCAGAGGAGGAGGAAGTGGAGGAGGTGGCAATGGTGCTGCCACTGCTGCTGTTGAAGGCTGAAAATATGCTTGACTGTCTTGTGCAGGTGGAGGTACAAAGACAGGCTGTAGGGCATTCTGTGAGGAAACATCAGAGGTTTCATTATCTTCTGTACAGTTAGGTAAGACTGGAACTGGAACATTCCTGGCCCAAGAAACTGTAATTTCTGTAGAATTTCTAATACCTTCTGAGGGTAGTTGTATGAGGTAACGGTGTCTTGAGGTATGGAACATGGTTCATTGTCCTGAAGAGACAGTTTGGCAGTAGATACAGTTGTAGTATATACATTGGAAGTTTCATAGCTTTGTTCTGAAGAATAAAGATAATCTCCATGATATCCTCCATTGTCACACTGGTCATTGCTCTCTTCTGAATTCAAAGTTGGTTTACATGAGTTATTGCCCTGACTTGCAACACAGTATCCTGAAGTAACAGGAACCATTGTAGGGGGACCACCATTGCTAGGTAAAGTTGAATAAGCAGTCTCATTCCCTTCAAGTGTATAAAATGTAACAATTTCTTCCACTCCATTCTCTGGAGCAAAACCATACTGGCATTCCTTATTCATGCAATGCATCTGGTGATGGCTATGCCTAAAGAACGAGACCTATAGGAGACATTATCATAGCTTTGGTAGCACTTTCTACCTGGGCCAGAGTAAAACTCAACTTTAGAATTTGGCATGTTTTGCCTGTTTATTAATTGAGATGAATCCCTGGGCATCCCATAGCCCTGACCTCGTCTTTGAGATGGATGTAAAGAACTGAAAACTATCAGCCACAAAGATATCTCACCTGTCTTAGTCACCACTGCATCCTTAAAATGCACCATACATACCACTTTCATATATTATATAAAAATAGTATTAATGGGAAATGAAGATATTTTTAAATCTCTAATCATAGTAATGCTATTTTCAAAAATCATTTATTTAAATACTATTTAACTATTTTTTGTGGTATCTGAGAAAAATCTTATGAATTCTTAGACTTTGAGCTCCAAACATGCTTCTGACAATGCAAAAATGATTGCAGATGATATTTCTCCAGTCCACTGAGAGGCTGTAGCAAAATCATTTTACTCCCCTGCCCCCACCATGTCTTTCTGAGACATTTTTGAACTGACCCTCAGAATTTTACAATTCTACATCATTATTACAATAATACATCAAATAGGTAGTATTTGTTAGTAATTTTTTTCATAAATTTCAAAATGATTTTCTGCTCTTCCTTAGAATGATAATATGAGTGAGTTCTCCAAAGTTACACAGTTCAGAAACAGAAGAAAGAAAGAAGAGAAGGAACATTTCTGGCTATCTGAGCTTTCCTGGTTGCTTTAGATTTTTGCTTTTATGTTGCAGTTTATAATGCAATGAGACAGACCCCTTTGCCCACCCTGGTCCTAAAATCAGATTTTTAATATAATTCACCTACCACTTTCCATGTATTTAGTCTATTACTATAATCATTCTTCCATTGTATCCACTTTATGTTTTCTAAGTGTAACCTGTGCATGCATTTGCTTGTAGGTTTATATTCTTTGTCTTGGCTTCCAGCTTGAAATGTTTGTTGAGTTGCACAGTCTTTGATGTCCATATAGAGTTTCCTGAGCACGAGAGTGTTCAATGAATTCGAGGGAACCAAAATATTGTTTCTTGTTGTTGAGAAGTCAGATAATTGGAGGATTAAATTTGTAGTCTGGTTTGATGGAACAATTTGAAAACACTACAGTAGCTTCTCATTATAGGTACAAAACCCATAAAGTAAAAACTGCCATTGACTAGCAGTTAGTAGAGCTTAAATTTCTTTCATAAATAATGAGGATCATTTTTTTTAAATGGCACCTAGAAAAATAATAAGAATATTAGTTTCCTTAATCTAAAGAATGTATGGTACATGTCAAAAAAGGAATTAAATATGTCATGTAGGACTATTAGTAATAGCCAAGAAATGTACTAAGTGTACACCAATGGATAGGTGAATTAAAAATGTGGTATACATACAAAAATAGGATATCATCCAGCTGCAAAATTGTTTTTCAATGTGTTATCTCAATATGTGGCATGGATGATCTTAAGTTTCCTTATGTGGTTTTCTTTCTAGAAATATTGTTAGTGCTTTTATTTTCAAATTTAAGAATGTTTTATTTGTTATAAATAAATGATGTACCTTAGGATAAAAAAATTGAAATCCTATTTTTTTTCCAACAGTAGAAATGAGAATGGAGGACTTTGTATTAAGTGATATAAGCTAAGTACAGAAAGATAAGGATGGCATGGGTTCATTCATATGTGAAAACTGAAAGATTTGGCCTCAGAGATGTAAGAAGTAGAAAGGTAGTTACCAGAGACAGGTGAGATGTGAAGAGAAGGGTGGGATGGGGAAGCATTCACCAGTAGGTAATAAGCTACTTTTAGGATAAGTAGGGTTTTTTTTGATAAATAGATTTTGGAACTGATTGCATAGTGTAACACTTATAGATAAATTTCAGTAGAGATTTCCAATGAAAGATTTTAGGTGTTATGTCTATAAAGAAGTGATACCCATGTGAAGAATACAGGCACACATGCTTTGATTAAAACATTTCATTATTTTGATACACATGGTTCATCACATGCCCATGGGTATGTATAGCTTTTATATATTAATTTTAAAAAAGTGGAGAAGATATGCTTTTTATCAGAGGCTCCATTATAAATTATATGGGAGTCTCAAGGGAGGATGGACCACATTTCATGATATAGCCGTGGATCTAGTTTAGTGGTCAAAAAGTTTCTCCTGGGTAATGTGCTAAGATACCTTACATGAGAGGTCCCACTGGGGAGGGTACAGAGTCCTGGGGCAGCATCCCAGCTGAGGGTGGGGGAAGTGCCTCTTTCTTTCAGGCTACTATCATAGAAGATATTAAGGAGGGTTTTCTTATTGTTCTGTATATCTTAGACTTTGGCACTTCTGGGATATCCTGTCCTTCTGTGTCCAGTCTGGTGATGTTTGCTTAGAACCCAAAGATGTTGCTTGGTTAGATGCAGCCTCTGCTTAGATGCTGGGCAACTCATCTGAGATGTGAGCCTGACTCTGACTTTTTCTGCCTCCAACTTTCCCCAGAGTTTGTCATTAGGATCAGGGTCATGTGAGAAATTCTCAGTTCTAACATATTTGCCAGTATTTATATCTTGAGGTTATATCTATTTTTTGTTTTTCTCAAAAACTACCCCGAGTGGACATGGGATGAGTTATTCTAATTTTTTGTTTAAATATATTTATAGTGTTTGTGCTTTCAGCTATTCTCAAAAACACCATAAACCGTAAAACATCAAGACAATATTTTACATAAAATAATAAAATGAAGACTGAATTTTCACAATGATGAAGACATTAATTCTAATATTTAGGGTAACTAAAAGGAGGATTCAGATTAATTTGATTAAAATATTACAACAATAACAAATAAAATAAAAATAATTTGATTGGTGTCTGAAATTTAAAAAATTACTGTACTTATTGGAATGTATAGAATATACTCACTCTTATGATTTTTCTACAAATTGATATTATGCTACAAAACATATCCTTTTCTTTTTCTTTGTACTTCCATATGTGTAAGAAGCATTACTTGTAACAGAAACAGACAAAAAAACTTGCCTAGTCTTTTGCTAGAGATACTGACATTAAATGTTCTCTTGAGAAAACTTATTGGTGTGTTTTACTAATTAAATTTTATTAAGAATAAAAAATGAATGTACTCAACCAGATTAAAATTCACTAAGATATAACTTAATATATTATCACATGCAGCTTATTTCTCTCTTATTCACTTCTTAATTTAAACCTTATTTTCTTGAGAATGTTATAAATGTGTAGCGGATTTTTATCATTTCCACTCTCCCTCTTCTTTCTTGCTTTCCCCAGTACCTCTCAATTCTCTGACCTCTTCTTTAATCACACACATGAACCCATGTCACACACACATCCTATTTGAGTGCATGTAGTGTTGCTTGAATGTAGGTTTGTTTAGAGTTGACCACTGGAGATAGAATTATCTGTCAGGGAGCTTGTCTGAGGAGAAAACTGATTTTCCCCTTTTCAGCAGCCATCGATTGCCTGTAGATCTCCATCAAGGGTAGGCCAGTTTTTCACTGTGTGATCTCAGGACTGGCGGCATTAACATCAGTTTGGAAGCTCTTAGGAAGACATATTTCTCAGCCTCCCCATTGCTCTCCTTCTTTATCCCAAGATGGGTAGAGTTAGCAATATACGCTGTTACTATAAAATATATTCATCACTAAAAGATCGTAATTGTGTCATGCCTGAGAAATACAGTGCAGAATAGGAACTGAATTGGTTTATCAAACAAATGTCAAATAGTTTTAGTTTGTGACTTTATGTTGGGTTTGGGTGAGAAGAAAAAGACACTTAACATGTGTTTATACTGCATCTTATGATCTCATCCTACTTTCATCTGCCCTCCATTGTGATGTCACTGTACATTCAGCTATGATCTAAGAGCATCACAAAACCTCATGAGTTAGACAAGCTAGTTACCACCCTTGATTTATACATTTCTACCTAGGTAATTGCAAGGTGTTGTTGAAGATCAGAAACGTAACAGAGCTCTCTCGTCTGACTTCAAATATGCTTGTGGTCCTTTGTGTACTGAATATAGACTAATTTATATTCTCATAAGTAACAAAGTCATGAAAACACCAGGTGCATGTAAGTTTCAAAATTAGTCTTGAGCATCTTATACTAGGTCTGGAGAGAGTAAGAAACACTTCAGAGCATTTTCAGTTTTTAAGGCCTATATTTTGTTCCTCCACCCACTGTTAGATTCAGCTCACAGGTGTCCCTTTTTATGATTCAAATCTCTCACAACAGTGTGTTTAAGCACTATAAACCTAGAAAACATCAGAGCTGTATTCTTTTTATTAATCCTCTCTTTTTTAAATTTATGAGATTATAATTTTATTACTACATTTCTCTCTGCCTTTTTATCCCTTTATACCTTCCCATACACTGCTTCCTGCATTCCTTCAAATTCATGACCTGTGCTTTAAGACTAATTTTGATTGTATGTATATGTGCATATGTACACATATTTCTAAATACAACCTGTTTAGTGTGTAGAATGCTATTTGTATGTCTGTTTTTAGGGATTAGTATTTATTAAGTCTCTCAAAATACATACCAAACTCTAAGCTATTTGCTACTGTGCTTTTCTAAGCAATGGTATATTTTAAGGATTCAGTAAAATTTGAAGAACTATTCATATACTTTATTTTAATTTGGATCATGATGCTGTAACACACTCCTTTCCTATGTAAATAAACTCATTGAATCTTTTCCTAGTAATGTGGGTGATGCTCTGGTAAAAGTTAAGTGGTTGAAAATGAGTAAACTTAGTGATTTAAATATATGTAACAATTGAATGTGTTCACAGATTT
>PVIH01008178.1:61469-93593 GCA_004025045.1 Sigmodon hispidus
GAGAGAGAGAGAGAGAGAGAGAGAGAGAGAGAGAGAGAGAGAGAGAGAGAGAGAGTTAGAGTTCTACAAAGTTCTACAATACGCCTGGACCCTAGGTTAATCAGCATAAAATTAATATTAGCATCTCTATGTTACTGTAGGACTGTGGGTCTATGGGTCTGGACCATAAGTTGGACAGGCCAGAAACTTCATGTTACACTCTCATATTTTTGGAAATAAAATAAAATCACTTTTATCCAAAGTAACATATCTTTTGACTTCAATTTTGAAGTCATGGCATTTTCAAAATACATAGATTGGAATAATTCAGTAGCATTTCTAATCTAATTTCTCTTAGCCGTTCTTGCTCCTTTCTCACCAGTCAAACAATTCAAAGATAACACGTACAGTATCCATACTCTTAGTGTATTTTTCATCTTTATGTGGTATATATAACTTTAAATTTTAAAGAACTTTCTCTTTCTCTATCCTTTTTCCTTTTTCTCTTTTATTTATTTATGATTTTAATTAAAAAAGTATTTTTCCATGTATCCCCCTGCTCACTCACCCTTTCCTATTCCCAATCCCTCCAGTCTGCCTTCAGCTTCCCCAAGCCATCCCTGGATTCCCCTCTCCAAAAGGGATGGAAGTCCCAAGGTGGGTCAGCTCAGCATGGTGCATCCACTCCAGTCAGGTCCAATTTTCTCATCTCAGTATCTTAGGGTCCTCCTTGTTACCTAGCTGCTCTACAATTTTATATTGTAGCTTGGTTATCCTTTGCTTTATGTCTAATATCCACTTACGTGTGACTACACCATGTATGCCTTTCAGGCTCTGGGTTAGCTCATTCGTTCAATCCATTTGTCTGGACATTTCAGGATGTCATTTTTTTTAACTGCTGAGGAGTGCTCCATTGTGTAAATGTACCATATTTCAAAACCCATTCTTCAATTGAGGAGCATCTAGGTTGTTTTCAGGTTCTGGCTATTATAAATAATGCTGCTATGAACATAGTTGAACAAATGTCTTTAGAGTAAAAGTGTGCATCCTTTGGATATATGCCAAAGGGTGGTATTGCCTAGATCATTGGGAAGACTGATTTCCAGTTTTCTGAGAAACTGCCATACTGATTTCCAAAGTGGCTATACAAGTTTACATTCCCACCAGCAATGGAGGAGTGTTACCTTTGCTCCACATCTCCTCCAGCATAGGCTGTCATTAGTGTTTTTTATCTTAGCTATTCTGACTGGTATAAGATGGTGTCTCAGAGAGCAACAAAGAGGGAGAAAAAAGAAATGGATATCTTGATAGAGGAATCCATTGTGGGATTGGAATGAAACCTGGTGCTAAGCAAATATCCAAGAACCCGTAAGGTGTCCCTGGCTAGGACTCCAAGCAATGGTAGAGAGGGTTCCTATACAGGACTTCCATTATAATAAAATGAATGACCACTCTAATTGCCATTATAAAACCTTCATCCAGCAATGGATAAAGGCAGAAGCAGAGAGCCACAGCTAAGCACCAGGTTGAGCTCCTTGTCCAGCTGAAGAGAGAGAGAGAGAGAGAGAGAGAGAGAGAGAGAGAGAGAGAGAGAGAGAGAGAGAGAGAGAGAGAGAGAAGAAAGTGTATAAGAGCAAAAGATTCAGAATCATGAGAAGAGACCCACAGAGACAGCTGACTGGAGCCATTGGGAGCTCACTGAATCAGAAACAACTGCTGAAGAACCTTCAGGAACAGGAGCTAAGCCCTCCAAAGGTAGATGACTGTCGAATGGCATGGACAGTTTGTGAATCCTCTTGCTGTATGATCACACTATGTTACTGTGCATGAACTAGCATCTTGGGGCCCATTTTTTACTGAGGAAACACCTAACTTAGCCTTAATACTGGGATGAGGGAATGAGACTTACCTCAATTGGACATGCCAGACTGAACTGACCCACCTTGGGATTCCGTGCCCTCCTTGGGGTGAGGGGTGAGGGGAAGCTGAAAGAGGACTGGGAGGAGGGTAGGGGAGCAGTAGTATGTATACAAATATTTTTAAAAAATAAAAGAATGAAGAAAAAATCAAAACCATAAAAAAGATGACATCTCAGAGTTGTTTTGGTTTGCATTTCTCTGATGGCTAAGAATATTGAACACATCTTTAAGTATGTTTTTGTCCATTTGAAATCCTTCTTTGGGGAATTCTCTGTTTAGGTTTGTACCTCATTTTTAATTGGATTATTTGGTATTTTGATGTCTAGTTTCTTGAATATTTAAATATGAGATCCGCCCTCTGTCAGATGTTGGTAAAGATTTTTTTTCCCATTCTGTAGGCTGTTGTTTTTGTCTTATCAATTACGTCCTTCGCCTTACAGAAGCTTTTCAGTTCCAGGAGGTCCCATTTATTAATTGTTGTCCTCCATGTCTATGATACTGCTGTTGTATTTAGGAAGTGGTTTCCTGCACCAATGCATTCAAGACTATTTCCCACTTCTCCAGAAAGACTGTTTTTAAAGAACATTGAGGATACCAAGCACCAAGAGTGCTGTTTGTCACCATCATCTCTAGTGAGAATGGGGAAAGAAAGCCTCTGAATGGATAGTGCAAACCATTCTCAGGAAATATGCTTCCTCTACTGAAAGTCCAACTCATAGCCGAGTGTTCAAGTGAGAGCATCTGTTCAGATCCTACCGGAGCATCTGTGGTATTCTGGGATGCTGCTGAGTCTGGGTCAGGCAGCCCCACTATGCTGTGGGCTGAGATTTAGACATGGATATAGTGGCTTCCAGCTTCTGGTTTGCAGAGCATTTTTGACATGCAATTTACATTAACCTCTGAATATGTAAACTATGTCACACTGTATCTAAGAAATAAAACGTGAAGCAATAGTTTTCTGAGAAATTTCTAAGCGATAAAATTCATATTTCATATTATCAATGCACTAAACTGTGAAGAGTTGAGTTGTCATAGATTTTGTGTGCTGACCTTACCTGTTTATTTCTTGACTTTTTGAGTCAGGCTCTTACTCTGAAAACTAGCCTAACCTAGAGCTCACCATCTCATCTCAGCTCAAACTTGTTTCAGTTTTCCTTCCTCAGCCTCTTAAGTGCTGGGGTTGCAGCGTGAGCCTTCGTTTTTGCTTGTGTGCAGACTCTAAGCTAAGTCTTAGTTTTCCATGATAAAACATTGCATCTTATTTTCAACAACTCCCAATGTATTTAACTTCTGTTGCTTTCTCCAACTTTTGTGTGTTTCTCATGGATGCTCTGATTCTCATAAATGTCTTTAATTTAGCTTTATATATCTGATTTCACTCCTTTTCTCCTGATTCATTCTCTGTGGATGTATTTTCCTACTGTAGTTGGCAGTGAGGTAATGCCACTCTACTTTCTCTTTCTATTAAAGGTGTATTGATTTAAGGAGACGGTAAATAGACCAAGGTGAGTTTTCAAGGGTTTTTTCTTATTTATGTTACTTCCTTGAGTAAGACATTTTGAGTTAAAAATCAGTCACAGTGTAATATCCTGTGTATTATGAGCTGGCTCCTGGAGACTATTTTTCAGTTTTCCCTTGTCTTTATTTTGGCTCATTATTTACAGTGCCAGTTAGAATTGGTATATAGAAGCTGTGATCAAACTTGAGATTCACATTGCCATTGGGAACAATCTACATGAATCTAGAAGATGTTATGCTGTGTAAATTAAGTTGCAGAAAGAAGAATATTGTATGGTCTCCATTATAAGTGGCAGTAAAAACAATTGGATTCTAGGAAACAGAATAAAAAGATAGATGGTAAGAGGAAATGGGAATATGGGTCAAAGGGTAAAATGTTAATTTAGATAAGATAAATGATCCTGGAGATCTAGTCTGCAAGACACAGGTTATAGTTAATGCTATTGCAGTATGCACTAAAATACTTGTTGAATGAGTAGGTTTACAATGCCCTGACTATATAAGAATACAAATGATAACAGTGGATGGTGATGAATATGCCCAGTAGCTGAGTTGTAAGAATCACCTCATGATAAACCTGTTAATGAGAATGTTTATAAGTAGACCCTATCTGACTATTATATTCTACTTTTATTTAGATGGCCATTTTTTGAGTTTTCTGTATGAGTTCACTATATAAAACAATAAAAGAGAAGTTATGAATTCAAGACAAACTACAATGATTTCAGGCAGTATTTACATTCCACAGTAAGCTAAGAAAAGGTTATTTTTTGAGTGTTCTCAGTGGAATATGTTAGGAAGATGAAAAATAAATTTTAAAATTCCTTAAACGTAAAATGTCAATAAAGATGACCATTTTTTTTAACACTGGGGAATCTAATCCAGGGCTTTGAATTTACTTTGCCAGACAAAAAATTTCTACCACTGAGATACACTTCTAGCTCTAAAGTTGTAGTTTGCTAGAGTGAGTCACACTGGCTTTCTGTTTTTTTTTTTTTCCTTTTCTCTTCCTATTCTTCTCTGCCTCCCTCCCTTCCTCCCTCCCTCCCTCCCTACCCCCCCCTCAAAGGAGGGTTTCTCAGTGTAACATCCCTGGCTGTTCTACAACTTGCTCTGTAGACCAGGCTGGCCTCAAACTCAGAGATCTGCTTCCCTATGCCTCCTGAGCACTTCTGGTTTACTTCTGAATCACTGAAATGGACATCTTAAAAGTAAATATCTTAGTTATGTTTTTTTATTGCTGTGAAGAGACACCATGACCAGAGCAACTCTTATAAAGTAAAATGTTTAATTGGGGTGATTTACTTACAGTTTCAGAGCTTCACTCCATTATCATCAGGGTGGGAAGCATGGTAGCATGCAGACAGACATGATGCTAGAGTAGTAGCTGAGAGTTCTACATCTTGTAGGCAACAGGAAGTTGACTCAAACACTGTATCCTGAACATTGGAAACCTCAAATTCTACCCACACATTAACACACTTTCTCCAATAATGCCATACCCACTGGAACAAAGCCATGCTTTCTAATAGTGCCACCCCTATGAGATTATGGGGACTGATTACATTCAAACTACCACAGTAAACATGAAAAATCCATGGTAGAGAAACAAGTTCATATCAAACCACAGCCAAACCCAGAGATCTAGAATCACATGTTTCTCTGCTGTGCTCAGATTTATGTTCAGATAAATTTATGTTCAGATAGACTTCCCCTAGAAGTTGTCCTGTTTTATTTTTATTTATTTATATTTGTTAAGTTTTAAAATTTATCTTACATACCAACCACAGTTTTTCTCCCTTCTTTCTTCTGATTGTCTCATCCACCTATTTCCAACCCTTGCATGCATCTACTCCTCAGAAAGGGGCAGGTCTCCCATGGGAGTCAACAAAGCAAGGCATATCAAGTTGAGATAGGTCCAGGCCACTCCCCTTTGCATCAAGGGTGAGCCAGACATCTCACCATAGGGAATAGTTTCCAAAAAGCCAGCTCATGCCCTGGGGACAGATCCTGGTCCCACTGCTGGTGCCCCACAAACAGACCAAGCTATATAACTGTCTGCCATATGCAGAGACCCTAGTATGGTCTCTGGTAGACTCCATAGCTGTCTGCCTAAAGTTCTTGAGTTCCCATGGGTTTGGTTTAGTTGCCTTTATAGATTTCCCCATCTTGATCCACTTGCTCATATAATCCCTTGTTGCTTCTCTTCATCTGAATTCCTAGAGCTTAGCCTGGTGCTTGACTGTGGATTTCTGCATCTGCTTTCATTACTACTAAATAAAGGCTCTATGATGACAGTTGGGATATTGGCCAATCTTATTACCAGGTTAGGACAGTTCAGATACCCTCTCCACTACTGCTAACACTCTAAGGTGGAGTCACCTTTCTGGATTCCTGGGAATATCCCTAGTTCAAGGCTTCTTCCAAAGCCCATAATGTTGCCTACATCAAGATACACTTCCTTTGCTTTTTCACTCTGTCTCATGAAGGCTCCCTAGCTGTATACCTCGAGTAAGTATGCTCCCATGAGCTTGTGTCAGCTGTCCCTTTGGGTTTTCCTGTGGTGATCTTGAACCCATTGCTCATATAATTCATCTTCCCTGTCTTCAACTGGCCCCCAAAATTATTTTTTTATTTTATTTTTTTTTTCATTTTACATACTGACCGCAGTTTCTCCCCCTCTGCCATCCTCCTGATTTCCTCCCCCCATCCACTTCTGAGAGAGGGTAAGGACTCCTATGGGGAGTCAACAAAGTCTGGGATAGCAAGTATAGGCAGGACCAAACCCTTACCCCCTGCTGAGCAAGGTATCCCATCTGGAATGGGCCCCAAATATCCAGTTCATAAACTAGGGATAAGTCCTGGTTCCACTATCAGGAGCTCCACAAATTGCTGAAGCCACACAACTGTCACCCACATTCAGTGGGCCTAGTTTAGTCCCATGTGGGTTCCCCAGCTGACAGTCCAGAGTCAGTGAACTCCAACTAGCTTGTGTCAGCTGTTTCTGTGGGTTTCCCTATCATGATCTTGACCCCTTTGTTCATATAATCTTTCCTTCCTCTCTTCAATTGGACTTTGGGAGCTCTACCCAGTACTTAGCTGTAGATCTCTGCTTCTTCTTCCATCAGCTACTGAATGGAGATTCTATGATGACAATTAGGGTAGTCATGAATCTGATTAAAGGGAAAGGCCAGTTCAGGCACCCATTCCGCTATTGCTTAGAGTTCTATTTGGGATCATCATTATGAATTCCTGGAAATTTCCCTAGCACCAGGCCTCTTCTTAACCCCATAGTGGCTTTCTCTATCTAGATGTTTATTTTCTTATTCTCCCTTTCTGTTCCTCCCCTTACTAACATCCAATTCCCTCATGTTCTCTTGCCACCTCCCCTTAGGTACCCCCTTCCTCCATCATGTTTCCAATTTACTCAGGAGATATTATCTATTGCCCCTTCCTAGGGGGATCCATGCATTCTTTCTTAAGGTTCTCCTAGTTACTTAGCTTTTCTGAGGTTGTAGATTGTATGTAGCCTGGTTATCTTTTGCTTTATATCTAATATCTACTTGTGAGTGAGTACATACAATACATTTATTCTGTGTCTTGGTTACCGCACTCAGGATGTTTCTTTTGAGTTTCATCTATTTGCCTACAAATTTCATCATGCTATTGTTTTTTTTTTAACAGCTGAATAATATTCCATGATATAAATGTTCCACATTTTCTTTATTTATTCTTCAGTTGAGAAGCATCTAGTTTGTTTCCAGGGTTTTGCTATTATGAATAATGCTGCCATGAACATAGTTGAGCAAATGTCCTTGTGGTATGAATGTGCATCCTTTGGGTATATACCCAAGAGTGGTATTGCTGGATCATGAGGTAGATTGATTTCCAGTTTTCTGAGAAACTCCCATGCTAATTTTCAAAGTGAATTGAACAAGTTTCACTCCTCCAAATCATACATCTATAAATTCCTGACTTTTAACAAAGAAGCAAAAAACATACAATGGGAAAAAGAAAGCATTTCCAACAAATGGTGCTAGCAAAACTGGATGGCAGCACATAGAAGAATGCAAATAGATCCATATTGCTCTGCACAAAACTCAAGTCCAAACGGATTAAAGACCTCAACATAAATCTAGTTCCACTGGATCTGATAGAAGAGAAAGTGGTAAATAGCCTTGAATGAATTGGCACAGGAGACCACTTCCTAAATATAACACCAATAGCACAGACACTGAGAGTAACAATAAAAGTGGGACCTCCTGAAACTGAGAAGTTCATGTAAGGCAAATGACACAGTCAATAAGACAGAACAGAAGCCTACAAAATGGAAAAAGATGTTCAGTCCTATATCTGATAGAAGACTGATTTCAAAATATATAAAAAATCCAAGAAACTAGAGATCAAAAAACTAAATAATACAATTAAAAATGGGGTACAGATCTAAACAGAGAATTCTCAACAGAAACATCTAAAATGGCTGAAGGACACTTAAAGAATAGCTCAACATCCTTAGCCATCAGGGAAATGCAAATTAAAACAACTCTGAGATACCATCTTACACCTTAAAACACTTACAATCAAAAACACTGATGACAGCCTATGCTGGAGGAGATGTGAAGAAATAAAATTATATCTTGTTTTAAAAAATTTTTTAATAATTATTTTATTTTTTTATTCAGTATTGTGTATACTTGAGCACAGTGTATATGCATAACTGAGAGATGAATGTTCTACAGATTCAGTATTCTCTGAAAAATGTTACACTGCTTGAAGTCATAGTCAGCAATCTAAGTAATTCTCAAATACTTATTGTTAAGTTAAACCAAAACTTGTATCATAGTAAACATAATAAAACTGCATAATTTCAACATTTTATAATGTGTGCATATATTTGTTTAGTCATATTAGAAATCAGTACACAGAGCAGATTAGACATCTCCCAGATTTTCTCATGCTGTTCTTTTTCAGTCATTTTCCTTATTATACTGCGTCTGGCTACTGTTGACAAGCTGTCCATCACAGTGGCTTTGTTCTCCTTTTTGACAGATGCTGTAAATGGGATTCCATGATTTCCAACTGTGTGAAATCTATCTCATCGGTTTGTACTATATACATTTTGATAAATGTGAATCTGTCTTTGAAGAAGAGCAGGCTAACAGTAGAGTTTCTTTCAGAAACTCAGATAAGGAAAAACTTCCTGGTCAATTGTTCTCAATTTCTGAATTAAAAAAAAGGTGAGAGTAAGAAACACACAATTTCTAAAAGTATATTAATATTTACCTATGTACAAAACACATGGGGTTATTTTCATAAACATTTGAATTCTTTGTTTTATAAATCTGAGCTTGCATAAAAACTATCTTAGATTTTAAAAATACACTTTTGGGATCCTGCTTTCATCAGTTTCAGTTCAGTAGTTTGGAGCAAGATGATTTATTTGCATTTTAACAAGTGCCAGGAGATCCCCAAATAGTATCAGATTTACCTTTTGAAAAATGTGCATCTAGATTAAAAAAAAAAACGAGGCAGGTATGCTTATCACATTTTCTCCAGGGTTGCTAAAGCAAATGCTCTCACCAAACCTTAAGTGTGAAAACAGGTTTTTATAGGCAACTTAAAAATATATGTCCAAACCAAGAAATTTGAAGGAGAGAGTCTGGTAGGGTCAGGGAAATGATGGAGAAATACTGGCTTGGAAAAATATTCCAGAAATCCACCCAGTTAATCACTAGTAATGAGTCAGTAATGTAATGTATATAGTCAGAAAGGAACCCATTACAAATGGGTATTAACAGAAGAACAACACATCTGAGGTCAGAATTATCCTTTTGCTATATGGCATGTCCAAACTCTATTAGAACCTTGCTTGTGTTTTGCTATTTGAATTTTATTTAGTACTTAAGAAAGTGAGGAACAGTCTAGAGAGAAACACATGCAGAGTTGAAAAAAAGATGGAATGGAGTCTTTCTGGAAAATATAAAATCTGGATTTTAGTTTAGCTCTGCGGAAAAGTAAAAACCTATTCTCTTGTATTCTCCTTACAGCCAAATATTGCCAACATTATAGAAAACTAAGTTAGTAAGAACATGTGTTATTTACTATTTAGGAATAAGTATTCTGTATTATAGAGAATAATTATCAAAAATGTAAGATTATGAAAATATTTACTGCATTGTAATTAATTTTTATATTCTCTTGCATAATTTTACATTATTTGAAAATAAAATTTTAGGTTGACTGTATAATATTATTCTACAAGATGGAATATAATATGAATATGGCCTATTATTTGGTATCAGTTTTTACAAAGTTGGGATGTTTCAACCACTGGTCATTAAAACTCAATTTTAATGAGTTTCACATCACTAAATAACCAGTTCTCAAATTTGATTACGTGCATGGTTTAAATTCAATTATAGTCAATATAGTAAATTAATTTTAGCAATGCTTTAACAATATCTTAAGGTTAAAAATGAATATGCTGATAAATACAAAATAAATAAAGAAAAAAATGAATATGCTCCTTTAATATCAATCATTACAATTAAATTCATTCACAAATTCCTGGAGATAGCTGTTTATAAGTTTTCATCCCACAGACCTGTTTTATAACATTATCTCTAATTGCAATTATCTTTTACAGTTATTAGTTGACTTGGAAAGTGATCAAAGTCTTTTAAAGACTTGCTTACTGACCTGTGTAAAAAAGCAGATAATACCAGTTTCCCTATGTTTCTATCAAGTAACAACCATTCACAAGTATTTTAGCTTTTCATACTTAATCATATCATTTTTTTGTTTTCTCACTTTTAAACAATTTGTTGACTTACTGTTATACAAGATGAGGCTCATCACTTTGACAATTTAGACTTGACCACTTTTCCTGATTACAAATAATTTACTTGCATTTGCTTTTGAGATAAAAAATAAAAAGCACTACATTCTTTCTACCTCCTGTTCTGTGTAGATCCTAAGACTTGATGAGAAGAATTTGATAACAAAGACCCAATTATAACTAAATGGTCCAAAGTTTCTCACTCTCTGCATATTGTTCACATGGGGATCTTTTGGTTAATTCTCATTTACTGAATCAAGAAACTTATCTGATGAGGGCTGAAATACAATAGATGTTGGAGTAGGCCTTAAGTCCAATAGAAAGTGGTTGGTTGTTTACTCCTATAACATTTGTGCCAGCATCACACCATTATACATTACAGGCAGGATGATCTTAGGTATATGTTGTAGCTGGTGATATTGATTTATCTGGATGACACCGGTGATTGCTTTTCTCCTCTGGTAGTATGTAAAGTAACTTCTAATACCACAAACATTAGTAATTAGTGGTAAAGTTTGTAGTTAGCAAAACTTGATTTCTCAACTAGGTATTTAATACCATTGCAGCCTTGAGTCCTTTGGGTGCAGACCACACTATTCTACCACTGAAAACTTTTAGGATTCATCTTATACTAGTACTAGAAAAATTGCAGAAAAATTTTAAGATGAAATTCTTCTGAGTGTATCAGCAAAAATGGCTTTCCAAGATTTTGCACTAGAACACCACATTTATCAACATATTACTTTACTCTTTTAAATATCTATGTTTTTATAGTTAATCTATTTTTATTTAATTAGTTGCTTGGTTTACAAGATTGTCACTAATATCTCATGGATTGAAGGAAACCAAAAGAAGTATTCCCAATAAATTGAAAAGAGGCAGTAATAAGATGGTGTATATAACCTTTCTCCTCAAAATTGACTGTTTGGCTGAGCTAAACATATTTTCATCAGTCTGTAAAATGGCAAGGGCAGCATTTAGGACAACTTGACATGTAGGTTAAGCATGCTGCATGTGAAGCAGGCAGAAATAAATGCTTTTTCACAGACAGATCAGCAGAGGTGACTGGATATAAAACAGTAAGTGCTAGTATTAAGAAAGGTCATGTTCAAACATTTTATAATATGTTCTTCTAATGTAAAAACTATATAGTACTTTGTATTTATTTATAATGTTAACTATTAGACACAATAGTATTTAAATATTGTGGTAGTCTGAATTTGGAATTTCCCCACAAAGACACTTGCTGTAGCTCCATCCACGACCATTTCTGGTGGAATCTTTAGAAGGTACAACCTAAGAGGAGGGCTTAAGATATTAAAGTTGTACTCTCAAAGGAAATTATAAGGCCCTGATGTCTTCCTTATTTTTAAAAATAATTTCCTGGCCATGGCATGTGGTCGCCATATTCTATCCCATGAGGTACTGCTTTAGTACAGGCCCAAAGCAATGGAATCAACTTTCCATGTATTAAACATCCCCAAAGCTGTGAAATTCACTGATATTAACAGATAGAGATCTTTTAAAACTACAGTTTTACCTAAAGATACATTTGAACACCATCCTAGTTCTCTAGGGCCTAAAATATTCATAAGTCCTCCAGAAGAAAAGGCAGAAAGTAAACACAGAGATATTATGCAATTAATCATAGACTTATAATTTTATTTAATACTAGATCATGGCTAGATTTATACTTTTGAATTTAATAGAAATATAATTCAGCCAGCAACCAAGGGGTAGAATTCATTGTGGCTAAGAGACACAGCATATTGTAGGCTGTGCTTAGGGACATGTTGTCCTGGGCATGAGAATAAGTAGATAATTCTAAGACTGAATTGTCAGAGTCAAAAGAAGAGAAAGCATTAGTTAGTTACACAGAAAATAAATCTAAATTTTGTTCAGCTTCAGCTTTGGCTAAATGCCAACTTCACCCTCGTTGTTCATATCTCTAAACTTTAAATTATGTCTGGTTTGTGATTGTTATAGGATGACAATGTCATTTATATGCAAAATACATGTTAAGACTTAATGGGAAAAGATGCTCTCTTTAATAAATACTGACAAAACTCATAGTTATTTATAAGCACCAGTATGAAATAATATTCTTATCTTACATTATATATGCATATATATTACATATATTCAAAAATGGATTAAAGACTTAAATGTCAAACCTAAAACTGTAATTTGCCAAGCAAAAGACACAGAGAAAAATTTACTTGACCCTGGTTTTGATAATGAACATAGATAAAAGACTCAATTGTATTTTCCAAAGACGTCAGTCAGATGGTTAATAGGATTATGACAAGCTAGAAGAAAACCAATGATTATTAGGAAAATCAGAATTAAAGCCCCAATGAGATATTACATACTAGGAAGTCTATACAGAACATCAAAAGATAAGATTAACCAAGGAGGTGAACAAAATGTGGAGAAAAGGAATAAACTCCTTGTGTGTGGTGAATGGGAATGCAAATTGTAAAGATGTTATGGGATTTAAAATTAGAATTACCAAGTGACTTAGATTTCCCACTTATTGGTATTTATGCAAAAAAACTGAAATAGGAATATGTGCACCAAGAGGAATGTTTGCATTGCAGTGTTCATTGTTCATTATACACAATTATCAGATGTAGCAACACCTGGTGCTCAGTAATAGTTACAGAATATGTAGAGTAGGCCTAAAATGCATCATTACTTAATTAAAATAAAAAGAAAGAAATCTATTACTTAAGACAAGATAGTTGAACTAGGGAGATGGTTATACTTAAGAAACAAAGCTTGAATAAGGATATACACAGATAGAAAATGTGACATTATTCATAATTTAAAAAAAGAAAGAGAAAAAAAAAGAAACAGAGCAGAACCACTCAGACAAATTTATGATGTAACTTATGTGTAGAATGAAAAGAGTTCAACTCAACACTAGATAATAGAAAAGCAGGAGTCTGAAGTGAGATGTAGATATGTGGCAGGATTGGTCAAATGAGCATAAAGATTTGTAGCTTAAGATAAATTTCGAAAAATATTTCCCATGGCTACTGGAGCTACTATAATATATATGTATATATTATTTTTGTAAAATAAAGTCTCATTTTTATCCATATATTCCCTTGTTCCAACTCCTTTCCCCTTCCCAACCCATCTGGTCAGTCTTCAGCCTACTTTCTCCTCACCCTACAATTCCCTCCTCAGAAATGTCCTAACGTGGATTATCACATCATCCACTTCAGGCAAGTCCAACTTCCTCATCCTAATATCAAGACTGGGTTAGGTGTTCCTCTGGAGGGAATGGGCTCCAAGGTACCTGTCCACACACAGAAACACAGTCTGAACCTCCCCTTGAGGCTCCACATATTGCCCATGTCAGTGGACAGTTGCTTGACTGTGGAGGGCTTCATTTCTTTTCCAGATGGTTCCCAGGTGGCTGTTCTTGCTTCAGTGAGCTCCCCAGAGCACCAGCCAGCCATCACTGTGAAAATTTTCCCCATAGTCCCTATCTCCTTGTTCATATAGACCCTCCAACAAGGATCAGCTGGTCCTTGTTGATAGCAGGGCCTGTTGAAGACCCTGCTGGGCCAACTCAGCAACAGCTGTGGGATAATGCTCGATACTCTTATTTGGGGAAATCTTAGGGTGTATCCATAGCACAGGTCCTTGTTGCCACAGCACCCCTGTGGGTTGTCTAAAGGTGGGCAATATACATAGCAACAACTTCTGATCCTCTTGTACTCGCATCAAACATGCCTGTCTTAACCTCAGCCGAGTGCTCAACCATTTTTCCCTGCCTTTAGCTCTATTCATTGTTGAATATAAGTTCTATGATGGCACTTAGGGTAGTTATTCATTTGATTAAGGGGGAAGTCCTGTTTAGGCAACACCTTCTCTATTGGTTGGAGATCTAGGCAGGCAAATCCTGTGAGTTCTTAGAGGTTTCTCTAGCACCTGGTCTTTTTCCAACCTCATATTTGCTTTCTCTATTAGATCTCTATTTCTTTTTTTTTCAAATCTCCCTCCTTGTTTCATTTGCACAATCATCTCCTTCTCTTGTTATTTGTTCCCACCTCTTCTAGGTTGCAACCTCTTATGCTCCCAATTAGCTAAGGAGATCTTCTCTATTTTCTCTTCCTAGGGGACTCCCTGGATGTCTCCCTTAAATTCCTTCAGATCCCAAGCTGTTTAGTGGTTGTGGTTTGCAGCTTGGGTGTTCTTTCCTTTTTGTTTAAAGTCTACTAATGAGTGAGTACATCCCCTGCTTATCTTTTTGGGTTTGTGATACCTCACTTAGGAGGATATTCTCCAAATCCATTCATTTGCCTATGAATTTTAGTATATCATTTTTTTTTTACTGCTGAGTATTACTCCATTGTGTATGTGTACCACAGTTTGATAATCCATTCTTTAATTGAGGGGCATCTAGGTTGTTTCCAGATTCTTGCTATTATGAATAATGCTGGTAGAACATAGTTGAGATAATGCTTTTGAAGTGTGAATGTGCCTCTCTAGGGTATATGCCCAGTATAAGAATTGCTGGATCCTTGAGTAGATTGATTTCCAGTTTTCTGAGAAACAGCCATACTGTATTCTAGAGTGGCTGTACATGTTTACATTCCCACCAACAATGGAGGAGTGTTCCCCTTGCTCTGCAACCTCTCCAGCATAGGCTGTCATCTGTGTTTTTAATCTTAGCCATTCTGACAGGTGTAAGGAAGTATCTCAAAGTTGTTTTGATTTGCATTTCTCTGATTGCTAAAGATGTTGAGCACTTTTTCAAGTGCCTTTCAGCCATTTGTAATTCATCTGCTGAGAATTTCCTTTCTAGTTTTGAACTCCATTTTTTAATTGGGTTATTTAGGGTTTTGGGCTCTAATTACTTGAGTTCTCTATATATTTTAGAGATCAGTTCTCTGTTACTTGTAGGGTTGGTGAAGATCTTTTCCCATTCTGTAGGTTGTCATTTTGTCTTATTGACAGTGACCATGGCCTTATAGAAGCTTCTCAGTTTCAGGAGGTCCCACTTATTGATTGTTGTTCTTATTGGATACTCTCTCTCTGCCTTTTGGTTAGTTTGGATAAGGGTTTGTTTATCTTGTTGACTTTGTCAAAGAACCAACTCTTTGATTCATTGATTCTTTGTATTGTTCTCTTTGTTTCTATTGTACTGATTTCAGCTCTAAGTCTGATTATTTCCTGCTATCTACTCCTTCTAGATGAGTTTGCTTCTAATTATCCTAAAACCTTCAGCTGAATTGTTAGGTCTCTTGTGTGAGATTTATCTTGGTTTTTCATATAGGCATCTAGTGCTATGAATTTTCCTCTTAAGACTGTTTTCATTGTGTCCCATAAGTTTCTGTATGTTGTGGATTCATTTTCATTAAATTCTAGGAAGTCTTTGATTTCTTTCTTAACTTCTTTCTTGACCCAGAGGTGATTCAATGTAGAATATCCAGTTTCATGAGTTTTTAGGCGTTTTGTGATTTTTTTGTTGTTGTTGAATTCTAACTTTAGACTATGGTTGTCTGACATGATATAAAAAGTTATTCTCATTTTTTAATCTATTGATATTAGCTTTATTACCAAGTATGTGGTCAATTTTAGAGAATGTTCCATGGGGTACTGAGAAATATGTATATTTCTTTGTGTTTGGGTGGAAGCTTCTATAAATATCTATTAAGTCCATTTACATCATAACATCTGTTAGACCCCTTATTACTCTGTTGAGTCTCTGTCTTGACCTATCTAAGGGTGAAAGTGGGGTAGCAGTGTTTCTTTTACATATATAGGTGCCCTTATATTAGGGGCATAAATATTCAGGATTGAGATTTCATCTTGATTGATTTTTCCTGAGATGAATATGTAATATCTGTTCTGGTCTCTTTTGATTGATTTTAGTTTGAAGTCTACTTTTTTAAATATTAGGATGACAACACCAGCTTGTTTCTTGGGGCCATTTGCTTGGAAAATCTTTTCCCAATCCTTTACTCTCAGCCTGTGTCTGTCTTTGAAGTTGAAGCATGTTTCTTATGTGCAGCAGAAGGATACCTTCTGTTTTTGTGTCCATTGTGTTAGGGTGTGTCTTTTTATAGGTGAATTGAGTACATTGATATTAAGGGGTATTAATGACAATTGATTGTTATTTCCTGTTATTTTTTTGTGTTAGCTTATGTGTATTTCCTTTTTTTGGGCTTGTCTTCTGTGGGATTATCAATTGTTTGTGGTTACATGGGTGTATCTGGGTTCCTTAGGTTGAAGTTTTCGCTCTAGTGCTTTCTGTATGGCTGGATTTGTGGATAGGTATTGTTTAAATCTGATTTTGTCGTGAAATATCTTGCTTACTCCATCTATGGTGATTGATAGTTTTGTTGGGTATAGTAGTCTGGGTTGGCAGCCATGCTCTTTTAGTGTCTGTATAACTTCTGACCAGGATCTTCTTGCTTTCATTGTTTCCATTGAATAGTCTGGTGTTACTCTGATGGGTCTTCCTTCATAGGTAAGTTGGCTCTTTTCCTTTGCAGCTTTTAATATTTTTTTTTTAATTCTGTATGTTTTTTGGCTTAATTATTATGTGGCAAGCAGACATTTTTTGGAGGGTCTAATCTATTTGGTGTTCTGTAAGCTTCTTGTATCTTTATAGGCATTTCCTTCTTTAAGTTGGGAAAGTTTTCTTCTGTGATTTTACTGAATATATTATTTGTGCCTTTGAGCTGGTATTCTTCTCCTTCTATTCCTATTATTTTGAAGTTTGGTCTTTTCATGGTGTCCCACATTTTCTGAACGTTTTGTGTTATGGCTTTTTTGGTTTTAGTGTTTTCTCTGACTGGTGTATCTATTTCCACTATTATATCTTCCACTCCGAAGATTCTCTCTTTCATCTCTTGGATTTTATTGGTTATGCTTGTATCTGTACTTCCAATTCTTCTCTTCAGATTTTCTATTTCCAGCTTTGCCTCACTTTTTGCCTTTTTTTTATTGCTTCTATTTCAATTTTTAGTTCCTGAAGTGTTTCTTTTATTTATTAGTTTTCTTTTCTTGTTTTTTTTTCCAAAAATTTGTTTATCTCTTCCAAATTTTTGTTTGTGTTATCTTCTATTTCTTTTTTATTTACATATTTATTATTTGGTGATTTTACATCATGAATCCCATATCTTCTATTTCTTTAAGGGACATTTTTATATCCTCTTTTAAGGTTTCTATAATCTTTATTAAGTTGTTTTTACTGTTGTTTCATTCTGTTTTCTCTTTATTGCTCTGTTCACGTGTTGGTATTGTACAACCACCAGCTTCTTCTGATGGTACCTTGTTGTTCTTTATATTGTTATTTGTGTTCTTGCACTGGCATTTGTCCATTGCTTCCTTGGTTCACTACTAGTCAGCTCTTATCCAGATCTTAGTCCATTGTGGCTACAGGGGTTGTGTGTCTCCAGTCTGCTCTGGACATAGAGTCTGCACCATCTCTTACTCTGCTCTGGACATGGAGTCTGTATAAACTCTTACTGTGGTCTGGTCACAGTGTCTGTGCTGTCTGAAGACATCTATCTGTGATGATGCAGCTTTCCTTGGAGGTGGGGACTGGCCGTGAGATGTCCCTGCTATTATGTGTCCCTGGGGATTGTTGGGGAAGGTTTCTCCCTGCTTTGGTTTAAAGCACGGTTGCATGTGAGTTCAGAGCTAAGGTTGTGTCTCTGGCCTCAGAGTGGAGATCTCTGAGTGACCTAGAGTTTGAACCTGCTCACCCCTCACTCTGCTATGGACATGGGGTCAGCATGGTCCAAAGACATCTGTCTGTGTTATATTATATTTTCGAGTAAACAGCTACAGACAGAATGCAGAAAGTAACAGAGGGAACAGGGATAAGGTATTAATCTTTAATTCTCCAAGTGTAGTTTTTTAAAAACAACTTTTAGTCTTTGGGGCCCTCCCTACCCAGGTATTAAATAAAAATACAAAGAATTATTCTTACTTATAAATGCTTGACCTTAGTTTGACATATTTCTAGCTAGCTTTTTTTAACCTTAAATTATACCATCTACCTTCTGCCTCTGGGATTTTACCTTTCTCCATTCTATATTCCTTTTTTTTATTTTTACTCCATGGCTAGTTGTGTAGCTTGGTGGATAGTTTCTAGCATCCTCTCTCCTCCTTTACCCCCTCGCCCCTCTTCCTGCTCTTCCTCTATTTATTCTCTTTGCCTGGCAGCCCTGACTATCTCTCTCCTGTCTAGCTATGGGCCATTCAGCTCTTTATTAGACCAATTAGGTATTTTAGACAGGCAAAGCAACACAGCTTCTCAGAATTAAACAAATGCAAGATAAAAGAATGCCACACATCTTTGCATCACTAAACAAATATTCCACAGCATAATCAAATATAAGACCTCTTCAACTAATACTCCATAACCTCCCAGGCATCATATTTTATCAAAGTGGACCTCACCAGCTATAACTTCCACCAATAATCTCTCTAACTAGCCATCAAATCTCCAACACAAAAGCTTATAGGGGACATTTTACATTCAAACTACAACATCCCAGTATTTATAAACCTTCATGACCATCCACAATACAAAATGCATTTAATCCATCCCTTCTTAAGGTCTCAGTGTTCCCAATAGCGTTCAACATTCTAAATTTAAAGTATCTGATGCTGAAGGCAAATTCTCAACTATGGGCCCCTATAAAATAAAATCATGCCATCCAATTCATGCATCATTGAAAATGCACACAATAAAGGTCCACAGCTTATAAGATGCAGGGGGAAATGACTATTATTTGGATGTCCTGGACTTTGGTGGTTTCATCATATAGGCTTATTAAGTTCTGCTTGCTGTATCCAAGATTTCTCTAAACCATGCCTCCAAATTTCTCCTACAAACCAATTCCAAAGAGTTAATAACTATGTAGTCAGTTTTCCCCACTTCTCTGCCATCAATTACTCTCCTTGTTGTGACAAAGTACCTAGAAGAATGGGTCAAGAAAGGAAGGATTTATGTTGGCTTTTGTTTTAGAGAGTTCAGTTCATGGTCACTTTATTCCATGTGCTTAGGCAGAATACTATGACAGCCATAGACTGTGAAGGAGGGGGCTGTTCAATTGATGATGGAATAGAAAGCAAAAAGAAACAGAGGGGATCCAGCATTTATGTACCTTCAAAAACACTCTCTCTGGGTCCTATATTCTATGGCAAGGGCTTATTTCTTGAAGTTTCTATAGCCTAGTAAAATATTTTGTCACCATCTGTAGATCTTAGAGGGATGCTTAGACCATTTAAGCCTTAACAGAGATTTGCAATGAGTTAGTAAAATATATTATGTAAAAGAAAAAATTTTGAAGATAAAGATGAAATTATTAATGATACACAGAATACCAGGAAGGGCAGTTGAGATTTTAAATAAGATAATCAGAAAAAAATTATTTTCAGAAGAAAATATTCAAAACAACACAAGAAGGGATAAAATATGAGTCATATCTATCTAAGGAAGACTCTTCAGGCTGGGTAAACAGAAGTACAGTGAGTAGTCTGTAATAATAAGTTTCTGGCCCTGCTTAGTCCCAAGGTCTGGACCTGCCCACCACTGCTCAAGTCTCCCCAAATGACTTAGACAGTATATTAATTACATTCTGCATGACTTATGGCTCAGGCATATTGCTGGCTAGCTCCTGCATCTTACTTCAACCCATTAATCTGTCTTGCCACATGGCCCATGACTTACCTATTTTATTACATCTTGCTCCATGGGTGGCTGGGTCACATGTCTTTAGACTCTGCCCTCCTTCCCCTATCTAGGCTCTGATTTCCCTGCCTACTTCTAATATGCCTGTTATAGGCCCAAACAGTCCCTTTATTAATAAATAATATTCACAGCATATAGAAAGACATCTCACATCACTTTTCCCTTTCTGTCTAATCAATAAGGAATGTTTTAATATTAATATAGCAAAATTACATATAATAAAACAGCTCTCAAGTGAGAATTACAGTTACAATATCTAGTCTATTTGTATTTAGCAAAGTTAAAGAAAATATTCTACCATCTATTTTATTCTTGTGAATCTAAAGTTTTACATCTAACATACCTTTTATAATAACTAAGAAAACCTATACTTATATCTATCTAATCTTCAACTACATCAAAGACCACAGAAGGATATAATATCACCTGAGTAAACAGGAAGTGCAAGCACCTTCAAAAATATAAAAATGTCAGAGATTACATCTAGCTGCCTGGACAGTCACCCAAAGTTCCTTTGTAATGATGGAACATCCATTTTTCAGCCTACAGGTCTACAATCTCTGGCATACCTTTCAGTGAAGCAGGAAATTTGAAAGACTGCTCTACCCATTCTGGTATAGTTTGTCAGTCTCTTCTCCTTGTGTCCTAAAATATGTCTGGCAGTTTTCTATGTGAAGCAGGAATCCGAAGGACTATCTTGGCTTGTTCAGAGGTAACTTTCCAATGGGTCCTATTTGTCCAGTTTATACCACATATTGTCAGGTAGTCAATACAAGAACACTTTCTTGTCCAGTGGCTAACCTAACCATTGTCATAAAGAAAGTAAATTCCACATGGAGTTTCTTCAGTGCCCATAATTCTCTTGAAGTAGATTGATAATGCCAGGAGCAGACCTGTCTCACTGTTAGAAAAGTCTAAGTTCTTAAAATATTTTAAATACCATATTTGTATGTCTTTGAAGCATTTGAAGATTATCTATCTAATTAAAATATGTCTATGTATACTTACAAAAACCTAATATGACTATTTGGTTATTACAGAAGACTATTAATCTGCATTTTAAATCACACATTACAATTTTGAAGGTATTGCATAAACATAATATCTTAAACAAGAGTAGAAATATACATACAGTATAACAAAATTTACCTTAAATTTGTATCAACAAAACAAAATCCATACCAATTTAAAACATTTTGAGATTAACAGTTGGTTTTTAGATTAAATTAAATTCAATAATCTCTTTTTTAATCATTCCTATATCATATCCCCATTTTTTCTTAGAGATTGACAATGGTCATTAACCAGTTATAATGAAAACAAACACTTATAAGCAATATTTTGACAATTTGGGCATAGCTTTCTATTACTACTTCCTGTTGATTGAAGGGTGCTGACAATCTTATGAGGGTCCTAAGGCTGGATCATTTTAGTTGGTAGCTTTGAAGCTGATATGACTATCTCTTCCCATCAGAGATTTTTTTTTTCAGGAGTCTTCCTTGATCAAACCATATTAGCCTAGAAGCAATCTAGAGGTTCTCATCTGTAGAAACTAAACCAGAATCTCTTTTCCAAAGCAACATATCCTTAGACACAAATTTCAAAGTCAAGATACTCTAAAAATATGTTTGTCTAACTTAGCAGCCTTTATAATCAAATGTCTTTCTGCAGTTAGCTTATTAACAGTTAAAAATTAAAAGAAAACATGATAACCATAATCCAGACTCTTATATTTTTATTAGTTTCTTTCTCTTTTTTAAAGAACTTTCCCAACCTTCTTTTTTTCCCCAGCCTACATATTCTTTTTTACTCACATTGTAACTCATTTGGAGTTTTTTCTCCATCTGAATCTTTTTTTTGCATATCCTTTATCATTTTCCAACAAGAAAGTCTTTAAAAATGCTAGACTGTAAAGCACTTCTTCAGCTGCTGACTCTGCTCTGCTTGTAATTTTAACATGGTAGAGATACCAGAGCAATGGCTTACCTTTCCAATTCTGGAAAGCAGTATTTAATATTGTAGAGCTATTTACCATGCCAACTCTGGGGAATTTTAGAGTTCACACTGTCACTAAGTAGAGCACTGATGCCTGCTGCTCAAGAACTCCATTTACGTATCTGGCAGCAGGGTCTCTTAAAGAAGCCAAAGCTGTGTCAGGAAGGCTCTTTTAAAGGAGACAGGTATCTCCTTTAAAAGAGCCTTCCTACCAGCAACAGAACATTCTCAGAAGATGCTGCTACCAAGAAACTATCTTTGACTCTGTTTTCTTTTTGTTCAATATAAACAGAAATCTTAAATCCATCATATGCTTGTTGCTTATACTGAGTCTTCTGTGAAACTTCAGGAACCAGCCTTGTTGCAACTTAAGCTGCCATTTTGTAATTCAAGCCTTACACCATTCATTCTTTGCACCAAGCACTTTGAGAGACACAATTTGAAAGCTGCTTTTGGCTTACTTTCTTTGCTCTAGAACATTTAAAAAAATTTTTCAGGCTTTATATAGGTGTTCATGCCCATGTTGGGATGCCATTTATAATAATAAGTTTATGGCCTGGCCTAGTCCCAAGGACCTGACCTGCCCGCCACTGCTCAGTCCCTTCCAAATGCCTCAGATGTTGATACTTATTACACTCTGCTTGGCCCATGGCTCAGGCCTATTGCTAGCTAGCTCCTGCATCTTAATTCAACCCATTTTTATTAATCTGTCTTGCCACATGGCCTGTGGCTTACCTAGTTTATTACATACTGCTTCATGGGTGGCTGGATCACATCTCTTTCGATTCTACCCTCTTTCCACTGTGTCTATGCTCAGATGTCCCACCTCCTTCTAAGATGCCTGCCATTGGCCCAAACAGTCCATTTATTAACAAATGGTATTCATAGCATACAGAAAGACATCCCACATAAGTGGTCCCTGCTTAATGCATTGTAGAAGAGCCACAATGTAGTCATTAGGCAGTGAGGATGATGAGTGTATAATGGGACATGAGCCCAGAAAACTATAGTAAGGGCTTATATCAGTTATGTTTTCCTCATTGAAATGACAAAATACCTGTTACAGATAATGTAAGGAAGCAGGATTTACTTTTGTCTGTGGCTGGAGAGGATACAGTCTATCACTGTGGAGAAAACATGATGGTGGGAATAAGTTGTAATGAATTGAGTCCATACTAGGGAAACAGAGAACAATAAATTCTGATGCTTAGCCTTTATTCTTTTTATCTTATTCAATTCCTCAGCCTTGGCATGGTACTGCCCACCTTCATAGTGCTTCTTCCAGCATCAATTGAACCTTTCTGTAAGTACCCCATGGATATGTCTAGAGGTGTGTCTTCTAGGTAATAGAACATCTTGTCTAGATGATAATCAAGAATAACTCTTGATTAGAGATTTTTTTGCTCTTTTTCTATGATGAGATTTATTGTAGGGTTTAGAATGGAGGAGTGCCATGCCCAAAAGCACTTTGCATGTTTGTTTGTAAGACAAGTTTCTCACTTTACATCCTAGACTGCCATAAATTTACTTAGCCTCCCGAGTGCTGAGGTTGCAGGTGTGTAACCCCATGTTCTGAATAACCTGACACACTGTAACAGAGTATCTCTGGTTGGTTACTATGTAGTGGTTCTCAGTCAGTGTTCCCAACCTAATGCTGTGACCCTTCAATACAGTTCCTATGTAGTTCCTAATATACTTCCTAATAACTATGAAATTATTTTTGTTGCTACTTTATAGCTGTAATTTTGGTACTGCTACAAATCTTAATATAAAGTTTTGTGTTTTCCAATGCTTTAAGGAGACCCCTGTGAAAAAGTCACTTGCCCTTTAAAGTGGTAGTGACCCACAGGTTGAGAACCCTTCTTCTAAGGGTTACTAAAGGTCTATAGAACTATGAAGAAGATTTAGAAGGCTACTTGCAATGAATTGTTTGTTGGGGATCACAGTGGAAATAATGACATATTTCAAATCAGGATTTACAGTTTTTATTGAATAATTGATTTTGAAGTAAAAATGCAGGAGAGCTGTTAAAGGATATTATAAGATAATGGCTGAAGAGCAGGAAAGGTAAGTCAGTCTTAAATTGGGGTAACTAGACTGCAAGGGAGATGGGTCTGTTGAGAAAAATAAGAAGGCCAATTTTGGGCTTTTCCTGGTCAGGACGCCTATCAAATATTTAAGTGGAAATGTCACTTAGGCAAGGAGTGGGACATGAGCCTGGGAAGTGATACAGGGAGAATTAAACATCTGGTCATTATTGACAGCATTAGAATATTTAAAGCCACAAGACTAGATAAGGTCAGTAAAGGAGGAGGTACAGGCAGAGATCCAAAGACAGAGCCCAGATTTTCTATATCAAAACATCTGCTGCATCCTGAGTGTATCCCAACTCCTGAGTTTTTCCTTTTTTATGCATTTTCTTTCTCCCCAAACTAGTTTCCTTTGCACATAGCGTGTTTCATACTCTTGGAGCTATCACAAGATCTGGCCCATCTCCATGATTTTGTAATCACTTTTCTGTTATGTTGGAAATTACTGTTCGGGACATAAATGCCACCCACAGGCTCATATGTTGGACACTTTCTCTCTAAGATATTGTTACTGTTGGTAGATGGAAGGGACTTGGGAATCTGGGACCAAGGTGAAGAATTTGGGTCATTGGATAGATTGGATGGATATTGGAATGACAGCCATTTATTCTCTGTCCTTCCCTTTCAATAGTCTTCTAATCCAGCATGAAGAGGGCAGCCTTTCTAGTCCAGAGGTTACCTACTCTGTTGTTCTGCTTTGCCCAAAGCAGTGTAGCCTACTGACACTGACAGTCAAAACATACTGTTCCTTCTATTAACTTAATTATTTTAAATATTTTGCCACAGCGCAGAAAACTGACTAACCCAGAATTTGTTACTTATTATTTGTTGTATGTATGATTCCTGATGATAAGGACAATTTTTACCCCAATAAATATTTGTTACATGTGTGGGAGTATAGATTAGATTATAAAATGGGTCTACTTATCTATCATGTCGTAATTAAAAGCTGGGACAGATTTTTGATTCTGTAACTTGTTCTTATGATACTTGTTAGAACAGTGTGGTCTGTTCTGTAGAATGGTGGCTATGGAAAGAGCCCTGTGGAACAAGGAAGCGTTAGCTGTCAGTTTGCCCTGTATTTACCATTTGATTAACTATCTGGAAGTTACTTAATGTCTTTAAACCTTGGTTTGCTTTCCTGTGAAATAGAATTCATAATTTTTTATTGCCATCCTAGATTATGTGCATGAGAACACTTTGTAAGCTTTAAAACACTGTAAAGTCTGAAATACTGTTATTATTTGTCTCTCTGGAAAGACATACATCGTGAACCTGCCTTTGCCCCAGGTGCTGAGCTTGAAGATAAGGTGTGTTTATGATCAGAGCTTGCTGTGTTTCAACATGTACTTAGAGTCCACGCAGCTTATGGCAGTTGAGCTGCTGTTGAGGTGAATCTCCTTTCATTTTGGGAACTGTAAGGCTGTCTGCTATTACATTTTATATGTTGTCAGTTACAGCCTTCAGAGAGAAGTATTACAGTGATGTCAGATGTAGATTAAAAGGAAATTGTACTGGCCCTAAATAAAAGAGGTTATGATGCTCCCGAGTTGGATTTTTGAGTTGAAATATTTTTGCTTTTCTCCATTGTGGCTTACCAGCACACATTCAGAACCCTTCACTAGATTTGGTCTTGGAAACTCTGTTGGAAATTAAATTGCAATCCAAACAGCACTTGTGGATTTGGAGTGATATCTGAAGCCTGGCTTATCTTTGCTGTTTGAAATCCATTGTGCTTATGTCTGGTCTGACCATACCCAGACTGGACATCTGCTTCCAGCAACATGGAAACTCTGGCTCTTACCTCTTATCTCTTTGTTGTTTTGGAGACAAACTGTAATGTTACAGCTTGGGCTAGCTTCAAATAAGTTATTCTCCTGCCTGAGTCTTTCAGGGCTGGGATCATAGGTGTGCACTACCATGTCCAACAGGCTTCTCTTAAGGTTCATGTATTTCTCAAATCAGTTCAACCAAAGTTCTTGGCATGAAAAAGTACCTGTTTTTTTGTCAATCATACTTTTAGGATTTTTTATTCATAAATGCTAATTGGAGGTAGAAAGTCTCTTCTTATGCACTAGCCGAGGCAATTGAGGAGTTTGAGGAATTTTCTGATGTAATGATTGCGGCCTCCTTTTACTATGCTGTATTTCCAGGTACCTGAATTTTTTGTTGGGAAGAATTCTGAATTTCAGAGCAGTATAGAATGTAAGACACATCTAAGCAATCAGCAACTCTTGTCTGGGACTCTTGGTGGAAGCCTTCAGTGTGAATCTAGCTTGGGGACATGAGTGCAATCTAGTTCATAACTGTGGCTTTGGTTTCCAATCTACATTGAAAAACCTTTAATCTATATGCAGTTTGGCATTTGTCAGGGGCAAAACATGAATGAGTCACTTTAAATCTGCCATTGCTTTTCATAATAATTGTTCAAATATGTGTTCTACTGATGAATGGCTTTTTTTAGTATATTATGTGTAGAAAGGGAAGTTATGTAAACACTAATATAATTAAATAAACTTTTTCAAAAATACTAGACATTAGTGGGTGCCTTATAAACCTTTTTATAAGTTCTGAAAAGAGAATTCGTTTTATTTTAATGACTATGCATTTTTTTATCCACTTTGTTTTATTTATTTCTCACTTTTTAATAATGCTTTCATAATCTTGGAGACAAACTTCTTTTAGTGTTCTACATTTTTCTTTCAAAATGAAAATAATATGTAAAACTATTCCTTAAAATTTGTTTTATTTATATAGATAGTAAGTTACTTACATTTTTATCTCCAGAATATTTCAGTACATTTTTTCATATTCTATGATTGTTAAATTAGAACTATTATTCAAATTTCACTGTTAATATTTCAATGGAATATTAGCATTCATTTTGCTTCAGTAAAATGTACAAAAGCCAATAACTATTTTTCTCTAAAACTTTCATAGTCCCCAAAGTACCCATTAGCATTTCTCTGTCAATGCTATGTATAACCAAATAATATTATTTTAATTGATCTTTCAGCTCACATTTGTTCCACTTATAAAGTGCGAGAGGCCACAAGGACATTTTCTCTTTCTGAATATGTAATTGGATTTAATACATCAAACACTAGCTATCATTTTTGTCTAAGAATGTACCAATAACTGTCCTTTTCAGATATTGTTCTCATGGCATAACTCACCTAATTCTTAACATTTATTTGCTATTAGTATTTCTAATATTGAGTGAAGGACAGAGAGGTTAGAGTTGTCTGAAGTCCACATATGGCAAATGACAAGGTTAGGATTTAAATGTGGATGGGTCATCCCTGCAGTCTGTCACAACAGGATGCTGGAGTCATTTGTTATCTAAGTGGATGCACTAAGAGTCCATTTGACAATCTGCTTTCACTTGTGGCCACACCGTGATTATACTGTCTTTGAGTAATGATTTAATGCCATTTGACACAGCAAAGATGTGCCTGACAACATTATGCTAAATGGTTAAAAAAAAAAACCAAATAGACATGGGATGAAAAATATCACTTAAGTGTGGAATCCCATAGAAAAATGTACCAAACATTCAGAAACAGAGAAAAAAAACCACACAAGACAAAATAAGAGTGGTACCAGGGCCAGGGGTGGGGAAACATTGTAGAGTTCTAGGTGAGAGGGCAGATCCCTAGAATGAGCCAGTTTAGAGCACTGGCTAACTATTGGAAGTTATAAGAGATCCAACGGTACCATGGTTGGGATTCATGTCAATTCATTACATTTTTCTCTGGTTAAAACTTTTGAAAATAAGATTGACTATACTTTTTTTTTTTTTACACGTGAGTGAGGCTATATTTAGGCCACTCACCAAGGGACAAGCATTATTATAATAGTCAGGTGTTTGAGGGACATATTGGAAAGTATGAACCATGTCTTAGTAGATTTTGAATAAATTTTGATTAATAGGAATATATTAAAACATGTGAGACATTTAGACATGGTGACATACACCCATAGTCTCAGAAATTGGGAGATTAAGACATGAAGTTTAAGGCTATCCTGCGCCAGATAGTAGGATCCTGTCTAAAGAACAATAAAAAAAAATCTTAAAGCATGCATAATACAAAGTGAATAATTTGCAAAAAAGATGTCATTGTATACAAGAGCTCAAGGCTAGAACATAGCTAAATGACACAGTGCCTCACTTCTGCATTGATGGCCTCTGCCAGGGGTGTGGGTGAGGAAAGACTCATTGTCCTTAAGGTTCTGGCCACAGGGAGTTTAATTATGTTTCAGTAAGTAGATGAGCAGCATGAATGGGCTTTTTTGTAAATGGGGAGATCATAGGAGTGGGTATGAAACTGAGAGGACTGATAACTGAGTTTGATGAGGTGCATGATGTAAAACCACCAAATAACAAATAAAAATATTAAAAAGAATAGTTTTTATACACATGCTGATAATTTTCTTCGGCATTTAACTCTATGTTGATTGGAGATGTGACCTAAGCACCAACTGTACGTTATATTGAAAGCAGTTGAAAACAGGCGTATTGTGCTTTTGTGACTTTATACATAAGCCAGGACATAGCTTCCATGTCAGTGTTCAAGAAAGTTGAATTGTGGACTCAGGAAAAATAACAGAAGAAAAAAGAAGTAAAATGTTTATTGCAAGCACCTTTATATGACTGTGTACTCACATGGGATCCTCTCCTTTATGGTAGGTGCTACATTGCTGGTTATTTGTGATAGAAACTGTGGATTGTATCTATAAAAACAACTTATTTTTAACTGAAAATATATTTTTGGAGAAACAAGTTTAAAAGAGAGAGATCATGTGAAAAATTCCTTTCATTGCTGTGACAAAGTAAATTTTAAGACATCACAATATAATAAGAGGCTGCTGTTCAAGCTGAGGGAGGTGGGCAGAAGGCAACTTCTGCATGGCATATGCTTCACTCACTGAAGAAGAGCCCCTGGTACTTGGCAGGTCAACCAATATTCCTTTATGGGAACCCACCTGCTCACTGCAGGCTTTTCAGTTTTATAGTGGTCTATGAGGCCTGTGAACATGACCTTGTCCAGGTTTGAGATTGACACAGGGACCCAGGAATGGGCTATTGTTAAGGCTGTAGATGTGGTAGTGACTGAACAGGGTCATATTATGTCTCTTGACACTCCTCCAGCTGTGGGGACTGACCACCAACCATGTGCTCAAATGTTTCACATATTTCTATAAATGTTTGACTTTATGTTTTTTATGCCTTTAATTCTAATTTGTAATAAATTTTAATATGCCTATGTTGACTTTTTTTTTTTTTACATTTCTCTTTATTGCTGGTGGACTGAGGCAGGCATCATGCTATTCCATTTAAGTGTTTAGCCTATGGAGAAACTTACCATACCTTGTACAATCAAGGGTTCTGACCTATCTGTTTATTATTGTTTATGTTGATATTTTAAAATATATAATTAAATTCATCTCATAGGACATTGTTTTCTATTTGTGCTTATAAAAATCTTTATGATATTGTTAAACTACTTATCACTAAGTCATGTTTAAAAGCTATTAATGCCCAAAAGCAATGGTCTACCTTGAGAGCTAAATATAGGAGCTTTGCAGGCTTCCTGATTTTTTTTCACAAGTTTCTTTCTTCAAATGCATCCCTGTCTGCTGACCAATCATTTGAAGTATGGGTACATGTTCATGGAGTCCATTATATCTTCAGTTGTGAGAACTTCTGTATAATCTATTTTTGATTCTTTTTCTCAGCCATGTACAATGTTCACTTTTTAAAATACAGCTATGTATTCATAAATCAGGGTCAAAAACTTTTTGGTCAAGTAAACCAAGACAGAAGGAAAAAGAAATGAGAAATTTTGCAAGAAAAATTATCAATAGGAAAATATAAGACATTTTCTTAAACCTTGGAAAATATCCAACATGCAATGAGTTTCACAGCATTTGTTCCCCTGACAATGAACACTTATGCATATGATGTCAAATACAAGAGCTGCTTTTTCTTTATATTTTCACCATTTGGGATACTGCCTTATAATTTCTTTACAAACTGCCTGTGTCACAGATTCTGGAGTAATTAGTACACAAGTGAAGCTGGAAGGATTGCAACCTGTGTCTTGCTCACCATCTCAGCCACACCACATGCTCCAGCATATGTAAATACATAGCTCCTATTATTAAGAACTAAGTTTATGGCTGTATGTTTTTACTATATAAATTTTGATTTTGTTAATTTTTGTACAAAAACCTTTGTAAAATTATCTTGCTTTACCTTCACATTAACCTCAGGTTTTAAGTAAGAGTTTTATGTCAATTTAAGAATAATAAAAAAACCACTCACCAGTGAGTTCGTCTCATTTATGGATGCTACCGTTTGAACATGGCCTCTTCATTTTTAATTTTTTCTTATATTAGTATATTAGTTACTGTAGAATTAATTATAGAAGACCTTTTCTTAATGCATTTTAAAGATAAGAAAATTATATTCTTTACTTTCATCCCACAAGTTAATTTTAAAGAATTATGAATTTTACCTTAGTTCTTTGCACAAAATCAAATATTCATTAAGAAATATTGATTAAAAATTTAAAATATAAGACATTAATGAATTTTCAGAACACACACACATACACACAGTGAATAATTTGTGAATATTATTACACTCCATAGGTATAAAAAATATTGAATCTAGCAAGTGAAGGCTGTACAATTGAATATCTTATGCAAAAATAAAGTTTGACTATGACTATGCAGAAACACTACTTTAAATATGTGAAAAACTAAATATATGATCCAAATTAATGCAAGTCAAAAAAGTATAGCAATAAATCTATGACTTTTAGGCAAAAATATTATAGTTTAAAAGTAGGCACAACAAAAGGAAAATATAGATTGAATATTGTCAAAATTAATAACTTTGTTTTTGATGACATGCTCAGGACAAACAATGGGATGGAAAATGTGCAAACCATTATAGTTCATGACTGACTTTATACAGAATGAATGAGGAAATCTTCCATTTCCATAGTAAAAACCAATCTGGTTTCAGCATGGACCTCACTATTGAGTAGTTATTTCCCCAGAGAAAATGTACAATTGGCTAGTAAACACATGAAAGATGCTTGATGACATTAGCCATCAGTCAAATCTAAACCACATTTTCACATGGTATCACCTTTTAACTGCTAGGATGAATGTAGTAATAAATTCAGGAAAAAGATGGTCCTGATGTTGTGGAGACATTAGGATGTTCATATACTAGTGAGGGAAACCAAGATGGTAGATGTTTAGAAAATAACCTGGCAATTTCTTAAAAGGTTAAAAACAAAAGTGGATCATATTTGTGCTTGTAAATATGTTTAAGTAAATTAAAATATGTGTCTTTGTGCATGAACATAAAATCATTAATGATAATTGGTTGCCTGTGGAAAAAGCTAGTGTCTATAAGCTGATCAATGGGTAAATACTTTTGTGTACAATGGAACATTGTCAAAAAATCAAAAGAGTTAAGGTTCTGATATTTAAAAAATTATATAACTGATCCCAAACAGGTTATAAGGAATTGTAAGTTCCTCAAAACAAGTCCTGGACAATGGAAGTGATAAAAAAGAATCATGACAAAGTAGACTTTTCCACATGAGGCGAGATGATCCGTGAAGATTCTCTCTGTCCTATCTACTGTATTTACTGAACCAGCTCTTTTATTTTCCCCTAGCTAGGAGGGTTGTTTGGAAGCATGCCTGTCACATTTTGCAGTAGTTAATTTTTCTTTTGTTCATGGCTGAGGCATAGGTCCTTGGCAAATGCTCCTTTTCTTCTGTTTATATTTGGGTGTTTTTTGGATCTCTGGAAGCTTTCCACAGAAGCTCATATTTCTTGTATATTTTCTGGAATATATCCATCTGAGATAGAGAAAGAACAAGGGAACTCTATCAAAGAAATAATACAATTTTCCAAGGATGTCAAAGAGCAGAGAACTCCTTATAGTAGCCTTGATTGACTCATTTTCTTTTTTTTTTTTTTTTTTTTTTTTTTTTTTTTTTTTTTTTTTTTTTTTTTTTTTTTTTT
>PVIH01008179.1:0-93449 GCA_004025045.1 Sigmodon hispidus
GGATATACAGGGATGAAAAAAAAAATTCAGAGGGAAAGATGAACACAAAGAAAATATAGGTGTAGCAATCTTATTTGTATTTCTTCCCTTGATAAGCCATGTCTATCATTCTTATCCTCTGTATAGTTATTGTTAACTCTTCCACATTTTAAATTCTTTTTACTGTGTTTTTTTTTTTGATAAATACAAAATAAAGAAGGAAGAAAAAAAAATAAAAATGAACTTTACATAATTTCATGTACAAAATGTTTGCCTAAAAGCATATTTTTCATTCCTTAAAATGATCACATTCCAAATAAACTATTTTCTACTATATACCTGATACCTAACAATTTTAAAAATCTAACTTTTATGAACTGTCAATGATAGCAATTTGAAGCAAAGCCAAAAAATGAATTTCATAAAGTAGGTCAGGATGTATTTTAAACATCATTTCTACAACTAATGAGAAAGAACATTTTCTTTTTTAATAATAGAAAAGTGTTTGTCTTGGAATAAGACAACCATATAAATACAACTGGAATATTCTTAAATAACAGGAAACTGGGGATTTTTTTAAGTGTAAATTTATTACTACCCAAGAGTTTTAATATTTTGATTGTCTGGTTGGTCTAATAAAACCTGGCCTACTTTCCTTCTGTAAAGTCCTTCTGTCGGCTTTTGTAAAGTCCTGTACATATTTGCAATGACATTGTGCACAGATTCTTAATGGGAAGTTTTCTTTTGTCAGGCTACAACAACAGACTGCAGATTTCTTGTTTGTATTGTAAATGATTGAATACATTTTGTTAATATGTTTTTATTCCTATGTTTATAAAATTTTTATAACATTTCCAAGACAAAAATTCCAAGTTTCTTCTTTGAAGAATTTAGATAATTAAAATTACCCTAAGCTGATTTCAGTTTAGAAGTTCTTTGGGTTTTGACACTAGAGTTGTACCAGGTGAACATCAGAAATGAGATGCTCAAGATTACTACATTACTTGTACTGGTTGGGGGATTGGGCTTGGCGTCATTTAGTCTTATTTTAGTTCTTTTCTTCTTTTAAAATTTAAAAGCCTTAAATATACTGTAAGCCTCAGATTGTTGTACAACTGGATTGCGTTGGTTGCCAGTTTGTGTGCTATTGCCTGAATATGGCACGGTGGTTGGTAATGGAATAAAGGACACATGCATCAGAAAAAAAAGAAAGAGACAAGGAGAAGCATTTTTACAAAACTCATGCACTAAATGTATACAAACATTCATGCTCATATACAAACAAATAATAGATCAAAGTTGAAATATTTTCTGGCTAATTAACTGGATTGTGGAAGAACCTCCTAATTACTATAATTTTTACAGTATCTACAACACAATATTTATTCTCAGATATAGTTGAAAATGTAATTTTCTTTGAAATTCTAACATTGTATAATTCTCTTACCTACTTCCATGGATTTACTGAATAAGCAATGACAGTACAGGTTCTTTTGTTAGTGTCCCTTGAGAGAGAGTAGTTGTTTCTAAGTTAAAAACCTTGACACACCTATGAACCTATGAGTTTCACAGAGAATTTGATTTGCAATAAAATCCTAGGGTAATTTAATGCTAGACTCAAAGAAATTTCTTCCTTATGTAATGGTGCCATGTGCACCAGAATGAGGCAAATTTATTGAAAAATGATAATAAATATTCAAAGAAAAAACTATATATTTCCATGAATTCAAAGCGATTGAGGAATATGACATTCTCACTGATTCAGGAAATTTATTTATATTTTAGAGACAAGGGGCATAGTTTACTCAAAATTAGGAAAATTGCATCTACATGAGCAATGTTGTCAAGTTGCATTTGCCAGGAAATGAGGCAGTGAACAGTGACCACTAATGCTTAGTTTTGGTTTTAGAAGTGAGTATATAAATTCAAAGACATAGCCAAGTTGGCCACAGTCTCATGGACAATAGTATGAAAGGAGCTCAATCAGCTCTCAGGAGGAAAGATGACACCGGCCACTGTATTCTACTATTCCTATCTCATATATCTCTGTTAGATGAAAATTCCAATGATTGACCAGTGGACCAGTCACATCTAATCTTGAGAAGCAGTCAAGAAAGACCATGTGCCTAGGGATGTCTTGATTGACAACGTATAACTTCTGAGGAATTCATAATGTAACAATCATGCCTTCAACTTCTGAGAGAGTTCAGACACCAACCATTCCTACAGATCTGAGGAAGTTCTGGCAGAGAAGTAGCATCTTCAGCTTCTAATGAAATCCTGACTTAATGTTTCCAGTTTCTGGGGGATTCTTGCCAGAAAGGATTGACAGAGAACAGCTGCTTTGTTTCCACGTGTTTTCTACTGATTGAAGGCACCGCTGCAAAGTCATCATTTCTATTATGAATGTTTTGCAGACTCAGAACACTGCAGTTTGTGTGAGGCAGAAGCTGATTCATCAGGTGGATAAGCAGAGGTTTTGGCCTTTTGCAGAAAGAAAATATCTCAGCAGTAAAACTATGGCTCCTGTATTAGTTGAAAAAGAAAATTTGGGCTCCGGCTACTGACAGCCCTGTTAGCACACCAAGTGTTCTGGGTATCTTAGAATTTAAAGCAATTTGCATTCATTCCTGTGAGAACATTTCCTTATCTCCCAATCACCAGACTCCTGCAGAAGAATTCTACATTCACAGTATCATACATGCAAACCATCAAGTAGACATTTCCTAATGAATGAAGAAAAATTTATGCCAAGTTTTTAAATATTTTGAGTTCATTTCCAATCCCATGCAACTGTTAAACTTGCTAAATCATCAGCCATGTAGTATGTCCCCACAGTGATGTTTATCAAACAATGAACATAAGGGACAAAGTGCTAATTAAGCACAATTTTATTGTGGATGATATTTGGATTATGAACTTTTGACATTCATCAAAAATGCTATTTTTCATTTTATTTTTGAGATCTAAGCACTGCATCTACATCAGTCCCACCCACTCTCCCTCCTTAAATTCCCCTTTGTTCCTCCTAAACTCATTATCTTTTTATTATTATTGCTTCAAGTATATAATTACACATGTATATGTGTATACAGATTCAAATATACAATGTACACAGTCCATTCTTATTTTGTAAATAAACAAATCTGGAATTCAAAGAATAAAAAATGAATTTCCCAGATGTAGCTGCAGTGGTCAGATCAAGAATTCAGAACTAACAGATGGAGTTGTTAAACATTTGATTATTAAAAATAAAGATGCTCACAAAGTATAAAGTCAACCAAAATATACTTTATTTCCACATCACAGACACATACGATATATGTGCAAAATAAACATTCAATGTCAATTGCAAGTTATTTCTTCCATTCTGTATTTTTACATATATTTGCATCTAATTCTGACAATGTTGTCAATATGACCTTGTTCACTTGTGTGTGAATAAATAACACTGAAAATGAAGTTAGTTCAAGAAGACCAAGGAGGACTGGATTGCTGAAATATGAGAGTAACCAAGCCAGTGTCTGTCCAGAGATAAATCTTAACGTGATCCTGTTCTATGATGCTTTGTTAATACTGCAGAGTTTCATTTTTCTTTACAAGTTGTAAGACTGTTAGCAACCAGACTTTTAAAGCAACTGATTCCAAGATTATATAAGACAACTTCCTTTTTCTGTCCAGTTATTTTGGTTATACTGTCAATATTCCTCTTGCTTGGTGAGAGGTAGAAGAGATGCTATCACCGTGCATTTTAATTTATATTGCTTTTGCTTTTTGCTTTAATATCTGGCCTTATTTATGAAAAGAAATGTGTGTAGATTTTTCAAGGTACTTCCAGTTTTGAAACTTAATTAGTGCATATTAGTGATCTGGACAATAGAACTTGCTAAGTTCAAAGCTTTGTGCTTAGAGGTTAGGTGTGTGGCTCAGAGATATGGATTATAAGTTAATGACCCACAGCAAAATTGTGTGATTCATGAAGATTCTCATGCTCAGCAGTACCAGTTCTCTAATTCATAATTTATATGCCACTTATATTCTAAAAGAATTTACAATAATATACCATAAAACATAAATGAATAAGGTTATCAAAACAGAAATAGAGTACTGACTTTCAAGAAATTCTATGTTTCATATTTCTCCTATGCATTATTCACTGGATGGGATAATACCAATAGATTCCCTGAGAGATTTCTCACCCTGATGTTTTCCAAGCTCATTTTCTAATTTGCCTATCTTAAAGGAAAGAAATAAAATTATGTTTTTTTTTTTTTTTGTACAGAATAGGCTTATTCTTTGCATACTTTCATTTGTGGAATAATAATAAGAAAAAATTTAAATCAATTTTTTTACTATGATGTAACCATTAAAATCACAGTTTTATACACACCATTGTTTTGCAGTCTAACAAATTCAAGCTAAATTTGAATACAAAAATTGTTAGTGAATGAAGATAGAATAGGATCGAAAAGAGTGGGACTCTGGGAATTTCAACAAGGACTTTGAGTAGATACGGACAGACCTGAAGATCTTCCTGCCTTCTGTGAAGACTGTCCTGTGCCAGGTGTTCATAAGATCATGTACAAGTTTCTGCAGCTGAGATCCTTGCAGACAACCTGTACCTACGACTTATCAACATGCTCATGTGAGCTACAGTTTATGCATGCACTTTTCTCGTGTGGGGAAATATACCCTGCACTCTCTGTCCAGGCCCACTGACTTCTCTCCACTGCTGAAAAGTAATTAAATGATGAGTTTTTTTACTTTTGTGAATAACCTATATCAATAGAGTGGCTTTGTTGTTTTGTTCTTGATCTCTTCAAAAGTCTAGTGATGGCTTATAGGTCAAGCTCTCTTCTCACCCTCCCTTTATGCTTCTTAAATTCTGTCCTTAGTAAACTTGCTGTGAATCACTTATCTTTGAATATGGAAAGATCTCTTCTTTTCTCTGCATTTGACGCAAAGGCTTTCAGCTTTATTCTATTCCAGATTCTCCTGTACAAGAAAATGCTACTTTTACCTACACCAAAGGGATAAATGTTTCAGGAAACACAAAGAAAACAATGAATAATGAATGATTTGATCTTCAAAAACTAACCATCTGGGCCTGAGTGAAGGCATTGCATTTGGATAGTACTAAAGTTCATTTTCACTAGTTCAGCAGCCTTAGCTTGCTCCCAGACCTCAGTTACTTTGTGAGTTTATCTGGTTAGGGGCTGTTCTTGCTTATCTGGTCATCGTTCCTCTCACTAAGGCATGGTAAGTGGGGATAGGGGGAAACAACAGATTGTTGAACAAAATCATAGATATTGTCATCCAAATTCCATCTCTGCCTATTGAGAACTGTCCATGTTTCCTCATGTAATTCAAATTTCCTTTGACTCTGTTCAGCATTTACATATTGTAAATTATAATTTGATTGGTTGTTGTTCCAAATGGACATAGTGTATGCAGTGGAAGTAGCATCTCTCCCTGATATGCTTACTCTAAACAGTGCCATTATTACTAGTAGTTTGTAATGACTCATGGAGTCAGCACAACAGTAGATTACTTTACCAAATTGGGAGACATATATTATAAACATCTGCTCAATGTAATTTCAGAATTGCTATACAATTAAGTTATTCATTTATTGGTATAAAAGAGAAAGCACCAATTAATCTATTAAACTATTTTATCTAATTAAAAGTCTTTGGTGAGAATGTAATTTGTGTTGTAGTAGAAATATCTGTGTCTTAAGGAATTGAAATTAAACAGTAGAGGTGAGGGATGGATGGGATATTTTCATACTCTATTATAAAGATCTACCTCCTTGAAGACTTAAGTTGTATAGATTTTGGGTGTCAATCCCAGAAAGTAGTACCTTGCTTTTTCCTATCTGAACAGGAATGAAAATTTTCTGAAGACCTTTTGTCTAAGAGAGTTTAATAATAGTGTCACCTAAGGTTGTGTCTGTAAGGGTGATTCACTTTCTTTGACCTTTTTTACTCAAAGTAAATTACTAATAATCCTAAGAAATGATCTGTTGTACATTATACTGATTAAGTCAGGATAAATTTGATTTCAATGCTAATAACAGTGATAAAATCTTATTTTCAAAAGATTTACCTTGCATTTTGGAAGGTAAATCATGTCCTGAATGTTTTAGTGAATTATTCTGCCAATGTGGAAAGGTCATTGAGTTTCCTTTTAACATTCATCACTTCTCAATAAGCCTTAGATCCTATTAGAAAATAAAAAAAGGGTCTTCCATCTCCATAGTGTAGGATGGAATCAGGAGCATACACACTCTTAGTGGTTTGTTTGTTCTACTCAAAACTCCTCCTAATTCCAAAGCCCCTAGAGAAGCATGAGGTTGGTGTGAGAAACACTAACCTGATTCAGCGACTCAAGTGACACATGACCACACAGGTTATAGAATGAAGGAAGAGAACATCAAATGATAAGGTGAGAGAAAATGTCCCACAACTGTTGACCACTTTACCAAAGCAGCCAAACTGAGCTTTAAAATGATTGCCTTATCATTATAAGGTTTACTAGCTGGAGAAGGAAGGAAAGGCAGTTTTACAAGAGTAAATCTACTATCTTCTCAGATCACTGACTATGAATAAAGAGGGTTTACAGTTTAATTTCTCTCTCTGTTCATTGGAATATGTGGTCATAGGCACAAAAAGCTCAGATATTCTACTTCTAGAATGCATAATTATCTGAGGTTATTAAGAAAGACACTGAATATTTTACCATTCACTAAGTCTGCAAACTGGCTGCTTTTAAAGTAGATATTAGCCCACAGAATTCTGAATGTGTATGAACTAACTACAATCTATTCCTTGACTCATTCACTAAGAAGAGAGCATTAAGTGAGGCCTTCCGGAGGTAATGAGAACATCACATCAGTGATGTTAGCATCTTGTGAAAGAACCCCTGACACATGATGATACACTGGCTCAATAGTGAGCTCCTTCCATTATGAAGAGATTCACTGAAAGAGGCTCTTCTTCTGAGTTGTCCTCAGCCAATTATGATGTATTTTGTCAAATGTCTGCCTCCAATGGGCCTTCTAGCTATTCTGTTTTCTAGTTTCTAGTTTAAACTACTATTGACTAGGAAACTTCTTTATTTGGTTCATTGCTTAAAAGTTAAAATACTGTTCAAGAGTCTGCAGAGAGAAAGAATATGCTCAAAAGCTGATGAACTTGGAGTTTTTACACATAACCAAATAAATCCAATAATCACGTTAAAGTAACCCTCTACTGTGTCTATACTGTGGAAGCAGGGAGAATATGTATCCTGTTAAATGCTATAGAAATGGTGCCAAATTTAAATACTACAGTTCCCTTAGGTTTGTGGTGGGTTCTCCCAGGCACACCAGAACTGTTAAGCATGATGTGAATTCTGTACACTCCAAATGAACTGCACAAAGTCCAGATCTTTTAACATTTTTTTCAATTTTTTTTTTGTGTGTTTGTTGCGGGAGGGAGTTTGGAGCCACACTGGAGATTCTTCCCATCTGTGATGCTTCAGTAAATCTAATGAGGATTGGGAAATCGGGATGAGTAATTTTTTTTTTACAATGGGTGAAAATAACATTGAAAAAATAATATTTTATTTTCCCTATAACTTTGTATTTGAATCATCTTAGAGTTTTATAATGAGAAAGAAATATTAATTTCCATATATGTAAGCAATATTTATTTATGTGGATGATGTTAGATACATAATATTGATTGAAGAATCTAAAGATGAACACCTTTTAATGTTTGCAAATGATGCACCTGATTATATTGGTCTCTGACATCTCAAGAACATGTCACCATTTATTAGGATACTATGAAAGTGTTCAACTTTCCTTTCCTTTTAATTTTTGTGTTAGGTTGCTTTGCTGTGAAGCAAGTGCAGCTAATTAAATTATCAGCTAATTAAATTATTATTAGGATTTTTTTAATAGAGAAGGGAATTTAAAGTAGGTCAAACAAAATACTTTCTGTGTAGGAAGTTAGGAGAATCGAAAGCCAAGCCAAATAACCAAATAAGGAGGCAAGACGTTAGTTTATCTACATGAAGACTTTATGTCATACTTGTGAACCAGCCTGCTTCCACATTGGGATTGAAAGCCATAGTATAATAAAGACACCTAGGTTCATTCCTATTTATGATTCAATCTGTTTCTCAGGGCAAAGCTCCACCTGTAACCTTAACCACAAATGGTTCAGTACTTCCCGTTCCAGGACAAGGAAACCATGTTTTTGATTCAAAAGATCCTATGACCACCTGTTATTATGAGTATATTAGAAACACCTTGTAATCATTTCTTTGTTTCAAAAGGTGGTGATGATAAACTTAGTATGTGTATGTTCTTTTTCTATAATCCTACCAATTTACCTGTCAAACTGTCCATTTAGATACCCCCTACCCTTAAACTATAACAATCATTATCTTGTCCATGTCAAATGATGACTTCTTGAACCCTACCTGAGAGAGGCATAGACTGAGAGGGGCAGTCTATGTACATGAATAAAATAGTGCACTTTGATAAGATGTTTGTTGTAGCTCTCTCTCTCTCTCTCTCTCTCTCTCTCTCTCTCTCTCTCTCTCTCTCTCTCTCTCTCTCTCTTTGTTTGTCATGTATCTACCTCCCGAATAAACACATGGGGAGACTTATTTTTACTTAGGAATGCCCAGCTTTGATTTAGCTTATTTCTAGCCAGCTTTTTTTAACTTAAAATAACCCATTTCTTTTCTTTTCTACATTTTGCCTTTTTATTATATATATATATATATATATATATATATATGTCTTTACTCTTTACTTCTTGGTTGACTATGTATGTGACTAGGTAGCTGGCTCCTATCGTCATTCTCTACTCCTTTTCTTGCTCCTACATTTTTTTTCAAGCCTATATTTATTCTCCTACTATTTCTCTCTGTCGGACAATTCTGGTTATTCCTCTTCTTCCTCAGTACTGGTTGTTCAGCACTTTTTCAGACTAACCAGGTGTTTTAGGTAGGCAAAGTAACAAGGCTTTACAGAGTTAAAAATTGCAACATAAGAATACAATAATCTTTGTATAATTAAACATATATTCCATATCCTAAACAAATATCACTTACCTTAAACTAATATTCCATAAACGTTTGTTTTAATTGTTTTTTAATTAATTTGGTCGTAATGGTGATGATCTGTTTCATTCTTTCTTCTCTCATCTTTGGGATTCATAACACAGCTTGCAGACCTGTTTTTTTTCACTTAATTTGTATCAGAGGCTCTCAAATTTAAACTCAATTAACAGATGGAGATGGAGGATTGTTAGCCTAGGTCAAACATTGAACATCTTATTTTTTAACACAGAGACCTACTCATTTTTCACATGAAAATAATTTTCAAACTATTGTAAGTCTGAGTAAATTTTTTATTCATGCAAAAATTGTTTTAGCAAACTTCCCATTTTTTTATTACTTTCCTGGAACACTGTTTTGAAGCTGTTAATCTGCCACCATGAAGACTATGAATGACTTTATTTCTCTCCCAGGTTATTGAGGCTTAAATTATTGGCAGAAGAAAACAGCATGGAGCCACATTTAATAATGTTTTTTTTTTCAATTTGTCCATAGTCAAATAGACAAAAGGAGATAAATGTTGATTCCAGTTAAGTTTCTCCTTTTTATTCATTGCAAGACACTATTCAGTGCTTTTCACCTCTAGCAGTAGCCTCTCTGACATGTCCAGAGGTGTATCTTCTAGATTAATCTAAATCCAGTCAGTAATACCATCACAGGTAGAAAGCACTGATTATTGGCTTTTATGGTATTGCCAAGTATGCAAATGAGTTTGTCTCTTGTTCTATTTCAGTTTTATGTGCTTTTTCTTATCTGTTTTGTCATATTACAATGTGTTGTTACTATATTGTATTCTTTTGGGGAAGCCTGTATCTTATCTAATGTGAGACAGAAGGTAGATGGCTCCTCATGGAAGGAGATGTGGGTGGGATCTGGTTGGAGTAGACTGAGGGGAAACCATAATCAGAATATATTATTTATAAAAATCTATTTTTAAAAAATAAAAAACAAAATATCTATATTTGAAAAGAAATTATCTTTTAAATTTTTAAATTTAATATATAATTACATAATTTCTCCTTTCCTTTTCTATTAGGCCATGATCAAAGTGTTACTGAATGCTTGCAAAAAAATTTTAAGAAATCAAGACAAATTTTTTGGCACAGTTTTTTTTTAAAAAACAGATTTTGGAGGCGTATTATGTTTTTGTACCCCCACCAGGCATACCACATAGGACTATGTTTCCTTCATATTTTTCATTACAACTGGCTATTGTTATTTGTTTATACACTTGCACTGAAAACATGGCTTTTCCTCATGGACTTATTGACGACTTGTGGTTTGCCTACCATGTGCAGTTGCACTACTGATTGTACAATTTGCTCATATGATTCTCTTTAACACTGAGTATAACGTGTCTGATGCTCTAAATAAAGTTGACTATTGCATGAGACTTTAGCATCTCTCCTTTTTAGGCTCTATTCTTCCAGGTCCCACTCTCAGGTAAAGCAGTAGACAAGTAGCACCACAAATCAGGGACCTGAATTTGGCTATAAAATAAGAGTGTGGGAGGGACCCTCACAGAAGGAGATGTGTGAGAATGATCAAGTGAAAACCAAGGAAGGCTTTGTCTTCCAGTGAGCTTCTGCATCATTTTAAAGAAAGGCACAAAATTATCAAAATCACAATCATTAGACTTCTTGCAAATTGTTTATGATTAAAACCCATGGTTTTCAGAAGAATGAACTTCAGATGAAGAAGCATGGAACAGAATTCAAAACAATATTGAAAAGGCATATAGATAAGGGGATAAGATTCCCATTTAATCAGTGGTTACTTGAGCATTAATTTTGTAAGAAATATAAAAAGGAAATTATTAATGAGGAAGAAGTTTCTAATTCTTTGAATGAATATAAAATGTATGATTAAACCTTAAATTAAAGAAAAAAGGCCCTGCATCTATTCAGGCAAAATCAAAACTAAAAGCAGCATACTAATAACTATGCCAAGAACAATTTCTTACTGAAACAGCTCCCTTACTGAAATCTCCTTTGAATTAATATTTTCAATTGCCTGAAAATGATCTTGTAGCATGAAAATAGAAATTTGGATAATCTCTTTAATCTTCAAATCTCTCCACTTCCTACTAAGTTTTTAGGAGCAACTATAAAAATGCTTATGTACAATCTAGGTAAGCTAGGGATGACCCACAAAATAAATTTATTTCTCAATTATCCCCCACTCATGAGCTGTGCTTGGTCTTTCCAAGACTAACCAATATATTTAAAATTATAAAAGGAAGGACTGCATTGAATAATTTTTGGATGTTATCTCAAGAGGCAAGAAAAGAACTATAGCAATTTGAGTTGGGACTAAAAGAAACATTTGTGTATGGTGTGTACCTACATTTTCCCCACTAAATTTTCTTCAATAGGTATTATAGCACAAGAGGATACACCTATGTAGTTAGTTTATCTACAGCATGAAAATTAGAAAATATAAACAGCGTATCTTAACTTTCTTGCTCAAATAATAAACCAGGGAGGTCCAGGACCCAAAGTCAACCCTTATAGGGATTTGATTCTTGGTGTATTATATTACCCTTAGCTGACAGTCAGGTTTTAAAAACATTCTATGGATTTTCAAATTTTATTTGCAGATTACTATGAAAGAGTAAGAAACCATTATCTACCTCTTAAGCTATAGGATTTTCTCATACAAGTTGAATTGGCAATTATAAAAGTTATCCAACCTTCATCCATTCCACCAATTAATACTTACCTTATTGATGGATTATCTAAGGGTATAGGAGAGATTCCTGATCCAGATAGTAATCAATCCATTAATACTTCCTTTTCCTCAGCTCAACAGTTGGAACTGGATGATTTTATTAATCTATAACTGTTAATTCATAAATGCTTAAATATTGTTCAGATTCTATTTATGTTCTAAAATTATTTCCAACAATAAACTATTATGTGCGTATTTTAACAACCTTGATTTTACTTTAGAAATACATAAACAAGCTAATGCATTAACCTGCCCTATTTTTACTTCTCCAAAAGGAAGTTGAACAGAGGTATGTACGATGATTTTCTGTACTCTGTGAATATACTTTGTTATAGTTTGTTAATAAAGAGCCTGTTTTGGTATATTAAAAGGCAGGTTGGAGGCAGGTGTGAAATCTAAGCATAGATAAAAAAAGAATAATAATGGAGTCATACAGAGAAGCTGCAAGTTGCTGCCAAAAGAAGCAAGATGTAAAAGTACTAGTAAGCCACTAGCCATGTGGCAACACAAAGATTAATAAATATGGGTTGAGTTAAGTTAAAAGAGCTAGTTGGAAATGAGTCCAAGACATAGATCAAATAATTGTAATTAGTATAAACCCTTGCATTATTATTTGGGACTAAGCAGCTTTGGACCGGTCCAGACCTTGGGACTAGACCAGGCCAGAAATTTATGGATACAGAGATATACATCTGTCATTGCAGACTGATCCATGGAAATACTATAGATTCCTCTCTGGTTCTTCTAGTTGTAGGCCATCAAAAACAACAGTGGATAGTAAGTAGACAGTGAAAGTCATCAGAAAGATAAGAAACCTCTAACTAAAGGGCAAAAGGAGAAATCAACCATATGATAGTAAGTCAATTCTGCCCACCTGGGGCCAAGTTAAGGCCCTCTCCACCAAGGGACAAGTTATTCTATAAAAATGTAAAAAACCTTATGTCACCTGAGAATGTTCTGGTCTGTCTAGCTGCTTGGACCTATGTAATTGTGGTGAGTACCTCTGAGTGTTTGTATTGTTCTTATGTCCCTGTCCTCCTGAGGTTCAACTTTGCACGTTGGATGCATTCATATCCTGTTGTCTTTACTAATGACTGTTTATTACTATACCTAGGGATTGTAATATATTTATTCACTTATTTAAAGCACATAGCATATTGAATTTTTCCTTGGTATTTGAATCATTTCTTATTTTATAGGACATCACATAATTTGTATTCCTACTAAAGGCATACAGTCTACAAATACTAGAACTACTAATCATATGAATCTCTTTAACCTATTTTCCAGTTCTTTCTGATCAATATAATAATGAAAACAATAGTACTGGCCATAGCTTGGAGCCTTGTTCTTGGTGTCAAATTATTATACACAATGATTTTTGCTGTTCTAATATTATTAATTATGTTTATAATTTGCTCACTTATGGGATACCCATGCATTAAAAAACAATTGGATCTATCTCTTTCTCCAATTAAACCCACTCTGGATAACCTGTAAGGAGCATGTCTGACTCTATTTCGAAGGAAGGAGCCATCACATCTATTTTTAAAGTAAGTTTTTATTTACCCTTAAGAGTTGAGTTGTTCTGTTTACTGGAACCTGGCCCTCACTATCCCATGACATTCATTTGTTTTGGAGAGTATTCTTAGCCTCCCTGACCCTTCCCATTCCTTCCTATCACATGGTGGGTTTCCACCTAATGTTTCTTTAAAGGTATTTTGGGGGAGGGGACTGAAATATAAAGTTCTGGCCTGAACTTTCTAGCCTAGGCCAGTGGTTCAGACTTGCTATCAGCCCTGCTGCTGCTCTGCCCCAAATAATCACACAGAGGGTCATATGAATTTTATGCTGATTGACCTATAGCTCAGACATATTGCTAGCTAGATCTTTCATCTTAACTCAAGGTAGTTCTACTAATTTGTTTAGCCATGAGGCTTGGTACATTTTCTCAGAGCAACTTGGTTGTTTTCTGTCCTCTGCATCTGCTGGCATCTCTGCAGATGTATCTGCCTGATTCTTCCTCTTTCCGGAGTTTGCTTGGCTTGCTAGGCCTACTGACACTTCCTGTCTGCCTTCTGGCCAATCAGCTTTTTATTAAACCAGTAAGAGGGACATATATTTACAATGTAACAGAACATAATCCCACTACAAAGTACATTTCTTTATTGCTCACTGTTCTTCTGTAAAACTATTTGTGATTTTATCTCTTAGAAGGGGTCCAAGAGGAAGATTTGGGTTGGCCTCCTTAACCAGACTGAGGAGGCAATTCCTGGTCAGCTCTTGGATGTACCTTAATAAAAATCAAGCTTACTTCAAATTTGACTCAAATTGTGGCACTAGTTTTATTCTTGCTATTGAGACTAACACCTGCATTTAATATATAAAGAGAAAGATGTCAGAACATGGACTAAGAATGGAGTTGAGTGTGGTTTCTGTATGCTTGTGAGAAAACTCCAAAAACCCAATAAAAGAGTCTACTGACTTTAGTTTCTTCAAAAGCATGGCATTATTTTTAAATCATACTTCATACCCCTCCCAGTTACAGCAGATAGGAGTGAATTTACTTTGGATTATTCAATACAACTGTTTATTGTTATTTGTTATATGCCTCATAATTTTCCCTCATTTGTCTTGCCAGCCACATGCAGCTTGTTCTTGCAATTGCACATTTTACTTAAGGGACCTCTGTAAGACTTCAGAGTCTAATGCTACAAATAAAATTAACTAATGCATGAGACTTTAATCTCCCTCATTTTGGGAATCTAGTCTTAGAGAAACTAATACCACTAGAAAGTTAAACACCTTTCCTCATTCCAGTCCTCTTTAGCTAGAGTCGACCTTAATCTGTACAGAATTACTTTCAGAAAAGATTACAGCAAATCATGAACATCTCAGAAGTTTCTTCTATGGACAAATACCCATTTAATATTATAATTCACAGAGTTAGCTCAAAATATGTTTTAGCCTATTTTTTTAAAAATGCAAACAAAAAATAAACACAAATGTGCACAAACACACAAATATTTGCAAACATATAAACCTACAAAAACAATTACACATACATAAACACATACATAAACATACATTCACAAAACACACAAGTATTCATATATAATGAACACATAATAACATAAATATATGTATTCCCACAAGCATGTGAACATATATAAGCATGCATAGTCATAGGCATGCATAATCATATACAAATTTAAACATTTACACATAGGTACATACACATGCACTAACATAAATGAAGACAAACATACATATTTACATTTATATACACAAAAATACACCCATATACATATGTACAAAATTATCAAGTACACAAAAGTGAACAATTATACACTAACACATGTGTGTACAAGCACCACATATATTCAGGTACATATGTGTCAATACATAAACTTATACATGTATCATGTATATAATCTACACTCACTCATGCACATGCATTCATGTCTACACTTCTGTAAGCACAAACATATACACATGTACAAGCATAAATACATGCACATATACATTCACACTAATGCACATAGAGAAAAAAAAAGCATACACAAAGGGAAACTTCCATGCTTTCATGACTCTTAGATCTTGGGGTGTGAAAACGGAAATATATACTGAATAGTGATTTTTACTTTATTGTGTAGGTTCTGTTTTGATCCATAATTAAAGCCTAATTTGCTCTTTTCAAGTATCTAAAATTACTTGCTCAGCTTTGTATAATTTCTCTTGGCCCCTTCAAGAAACCAACACCAATATAATAAGTAAAACAATGTAAAATTACAATCTTATGGTTCTGGCATTCAAAATTTATAATAGCTTTGGTGGTCTAACACTTCAGCCTATGTGACTTTCTCAGGAGATTCTAGGAGGCAGTGTTTACATAGCCTGTTTTAGAATGTAATTGCAAATGTTCACTTAAAGGATAATGCCCTCATCTCAATGTCTTTATGTTAAATATGTTTGAAAAGTTGCTTCCATACTGTGGCATCTTAGGTTTCAGTAACTAGGAAGTGAACAGTTGTGATAATTTTTCTGTCCACATTGAAAATTAGCTATGTGTTGCTGAACAATTTAAAAGATTAAATCAAATGATTTTATAGACAAAGAAAAATACCACACTAGAAAATCGTATGAAAAAGTCTCAATATATCCATTACCCAACTCAGTATTATTTGCTATAATATTTTTATTTAAAATTTAATACTATGAACCCTCCTATTCCTCAATATATATCTTTTGTTTAATTATACTGCTAATATGTAATAGGCCATAAAATTTTAATAAAATGTTAAGACACTTTGATTTGCTTTTTATTAAAATTTTTTCTAGTAGATTTCATGGGGGGAGGTGAGTATGAGTAAAATACCTGGAAGTTCATCAACAATACATAAATGTGAACAGAAACATGACAGTGTGATCTGTCCTGGGAGCGCTAAGGCACAGGGTAATGGGGTCTAAGGCACAGACACAAATTCAGAACCTATTTTCTCATTGTAGACTTTCACAATAAGGTATTAATTTTTTTGTTGGCCACTCATTGGGTATTATTATCTGTATAGCTCTCATTATCAGTTTACCGTGTTCAGTCTCACCAGTGCAGAGACATCTGCTCCGTAGGATACCCTGCTTACTGATTAGATTCTTCATATGTGTAAAAAGCCAGGGAAGCGCCTCTTAATTGTTCTCTGGGTATCTGAAAAAATTGATATTCTTACAACATAAGTAATATTTTTTATGTATCACTTGCCTCTTCCTCTAGAACTTTTGGGGTTTATTTTGTTAGTTTTAAGAGATTTTGAATGTAGAATAGCACTTGATGCTATGACTCGAAGAGAACAGTGAATGGCAGGTTTCAAGATATGCTTGCTTCACTATGAAGAGATGTTGCCACTTTGCTTTAACCAATCCACTTGAAGAAGAAGCTGCAACAGCACTTTCCATTCTTGTTCATTCCAACTGTCTTTGCTTAACAGTGATATGTGTGTGTGATAATATTGTATCACAACAATGTGTAAGTCAAAATCCTAGGGTTGTGCAATAATTCTAAATTTACATAAGTAAGGAAAACAAGAACAGTGAAAGGAACATTGTCAGCATTTATAGTGGGAGTAATGGGTTAGGGTCAGGGTGAGGGTTAAGTTTGTTAGGGTCTGTTAAGTTTGTTAAGTTTGGATGGTCTGTTGTTGAGCTTCATGGGTGAAAATCATGGTGATACACCATCAGAGGGCACTAGATCACCAGAATTATATAGTGGTGGTGTAAAGAAGACAAAGGTCTTGAAGGTCTTTCCCACAGAAACAAAAGTTTAACTTTTTTATTTTAATTTTTTCTACACCTGTGGTGGGACTGTCTTTTTGTTAATAAGGGAGATGTTTTAGCCTATGCGGAGCACTATAGAAGTGGGTACAGGAATTAGAGTAGAGACAGGTAGAAGGAAGGCAGAGTCAGTCTCTACCTGACCCCCAAGGAAGAACTATGTAAAGAATCTAGGTTAGCCACAAGCCGGGCCACATGGCAGATAGATTACTAGAAATAAGTTAAATTAAGATAAAAGAGATAGTTAGTAATGTGCTTGAGACATAGGCCAAACAGTATAAAATTAATGTAAGAGTCTGATTTCTTTCTTTGGGATATAAAAGCCACTGCAGGCAAGGTCCAAACTTCTGTCCCAAACAGGCCCAGAAATATCTTGCAACAGATGACACCCAATGGGGTGCAAGCATCCACATAAAAATTTAATTCTAAATTAAAATAAAAATAAAAAATTCTAAAAAGTTTAAAAAGCTTAAAAAGTGTTCTAGACCAATAAAACAGAGCCAAAAACAGGTCCAGAAATATCTTACAACATACACCCACCACTGTTCCTCCTCCCTCCCCTCTCCCAGTCCTCCTCCAGCCTTTCCCCACCCCAAATTCTTCTGAGATAGCTAAGAATCCCAAGGTGAATCAGTTCAGTCTGGCATATCAAGTTGAGGTAGAAACAAATTCCTCCCAAGTATCAAGACTGAGAATGGTGTTCTTCTTCAGGGTATGGACTCTGAAAAGCTACTTCATACATCAGAAAAAGAGATCTTGTCCAAGTGCAAGAGGTTCTACAACCTTTTTCAACGGGTTGTCTACATTCAAAAAGTTTAGATCCATACCATTAATGTTCATCAACTATAATTTCAGAGTCTGTGAATGTGAACTCGCAATAGCATGAGACAGCCTCCTCTGTGGGTCTCCGCTCATGATCCTGACCCCTTAGCTCTTGTAATCTCCCCTTCTCACTTCAGCTGGAGCAGTAGCTTGACTTGCTGTTTAGCTGTGGATCTCAGCATCTGCCTCCATCATTTGCTGAATGAAGGTTCTATAATGGCAATTAGGGTGTTTTCCACTATTATCAACTCATTTGATAATAGGTGAAAGTCCAGTTTACACACCCGCACCACTATTGCTTGGAGTCCTAGCTGGGCTCATCTTGAGGATTGTGGGTCATCCTAGCACCAGGTTTCTGTCTAACCCTACAATGGCTCCCTTTATTAAAATATCCATTTTTTAATTTTCTCTCTCTGTTATTCCTCCCACTCAACAATCTTATTCTCTCATGTTCTTTCCTAATCTCTCCTTGTTCCCTCCCTTCCTATGATCCCAATTTACTCAGGAGATTTTCTTTCCTGAGTTTGTTTTTTATTTTAATAAAAGCAAGTAGAAAAGAACACAACCTGAATCTAGTGAACTGGAATTTAATAATTGCTTGCTACACCTCCAGATGTCTAAACATGTGAACAGTACAAAGAAAAAGTGCATTTGTTTACAGTGATCATTGAGAAAGTGTTATTCTCTAAGTCAATCCAGGTTTCAGAGTGAGAAGGCAGAGACTGAATGTATTGGCAGTCACTAACCCAGAGGGATTCATTTAAAGAGCTAGATAGTCCTGAGAATTTCATTATGTGTGGTGAAGATGGAGGGAAAAAATTAAGTGAGATTGACATGGAAGGAAAAAAAGACTGATTATAGTGTAGATAATATATGATTTTACCAGAAAGGGGCTTCAGTTTTTTTGGAGACAAAGAGTGACAGAGATGATCAGAAGTAGTCCAATGATATGTGATTGCAATAAGGATAAAAGTTGAAGGTCACAGGTAGAAACAACATTATGGCAAAGTTGTCAGACTAGTCATAGTGTTCTATACACAAATTGATGTGGCCCAAAAATCTCTCAGAATATCGTTTTTATGAATTGCAAATGATTGCATCTTATTCTTGGGTTCTCAACAAATCTTTTAACTACTCCTAAATTTAGATGGTCAAATATTATGTCATAAGTAACAAGTTTCAGAACAACTTATGCTGGCATTTTCAGACCTATACTCCAGGGAGTTTATCATTATTTATCCATTTGATGATTTAATAAGGATATAATCAGTGTCATTTATATCCAAATAGTAATGTGATTAATATTTAAATGATATAATCCCTGCTAGCATAAGTTTTCAAATAAGATGGCTTTCAATGCCACAAATAATTTACTGAATGATTCTAGGAATTATGCTACAGATTAATACAAGCAGGATAAAGGTAATAGGTGCGTAATAAAGTGTAGGCAATATTTATTTTATCAATTTTTAATATTTTATATACAGAGCACATTTTCCCCTTTCTCCTATTTTTTGTTTCCTCCTCTATCTCTTTCTACCCCACTCTATCTACTCCTCAGAAAGGATTAGGCTTCTCATTCAAGTCAGCACAGCATAACATATCAAATTGAGGCAGGACCAAACTCCTCCTTGCTACTTCAAGGCTGAACAAGCATCTTATTACAGAAAATAGTATCCAAAAAGCCTGTTCATGCACCTGGGATAGATCCTGGTACCACTGGTAGGGGACCCACAAACAGACCAAGCTACACAACTGGGTCAATCCCATGCAGGATCCCTAGTTGTTAATCTCAAGTCCTAGAGTTTTTACAAGTGTGGGTCAGCAGTCTCTGTGGGTTTCTTATCATATAATTCTTCTCTTCAACTGGACACAAAGAACTTGGCCCAGTTTTTGGCTTTGTATCAGTGATTCTATCAGTTACTGGAGGAATGTTTCTGTTTATCTTTCTGGGTTTGGGTTATCTGATTCAGCATGATTTTTTTCTAGCTTCATCTATTTATCTGCAAGTTTCATAATATTATTGTTTTGGTTATTTACCATGGAATAATATTTCATTGTGTAAATGTACCATTTTTTCTTTATCTATTCTTTGGTTGAGGGACATCTAGGTTGTATTCAACTATTACAAATAATGCTGCTATAAGCATAGTTAAGCAAGTATCTTTATGGTAGAATTGAACAACCTTGGGTATATGCCCAAGAGTGTTATTGCTGGGTCTTGAGTTGCATTGATTTTCAGTTTTTACAGAAATTGCCATACTGCTTTTCAAAATGGCTTTACAAGTTTGTACTCCTACCAACAGTGGAAGAGGGTTTCACTTACTCCTCATTCACTCCACCATAAGTTGTGATGCATTTTTTTCCTTTTAGCCATTCTGACAGGACTAAGATGGTATCTAAAAATTGTTTTGATTTGCACTTCCCTGATGATGAATGATTTTGAACAATTTCTTAAATATCTTTCAGCCATTTGTAGTTCTTTTGTTGAGAATTTGGTTTAGATTTGTACTCTACTTTTAATTGGACTATTTGATATTTTGAAATCTAGTTTCTTGAGTCCCTTATATATTTTTGGAGACTGCCAGATGTAGAGATGGTAAAGATCTTTTTTCTGTCTCTGGACTGCTGTTTTGTTTAACAGAAATCTTTAGTTTTAGAAATTCCCATTTATTGTCTATTCTGGTGTCTGTGCTACTGGTGAAATATTTAGAAAGTTGTTTCCTATGCCAATGTGTTCAAGACTACTTCCCACTTTCTCTTCTGTTACATTCAGTGTAACTGCATTTATGTTGAAGTATTTGATCTACTTGCATTTGAGTTTCGGAAATGGTGATAGATTTATTTGCATCCTTCTACATGTGGATATCCAGTTATGCTAGCACCATTTGTTAAAAATGCTTTCTTTTTTTCATTGTACAATTTTGCCTTCCTTGTAGAAGAAAATCAAGTGTTCGTAGGTATACAGATTTAAGTCAGGGTCTTTGATTTGATTCCATTAACTGTGTATCTGTTTTTATATAAATATAAAACTTTCTGTTACTATAACTTTATGGTACAGGATAAGGACACACAAGTTTGTAAAAAAAAATTACTAAAGCCTAAATCATATATCAAACCCCACAAACTAATAGTGAGAAACTTCAACAACCCATTCTCACCAATGGACAGGTTTGTCAGAAAGAAACTTAACAAAAAAATAAACTAACAGATGTTATGACTAAAATGGTCTTGAAAAAACATCTATAGAACATTTTACTTAAACATAAAAATATACCTTCTTCTCAGTATATAAACACAAAAATATACCTTCTTCTCATGATACTTTCTCTAAAATTGACCACATACTCAGTCACAAAGCAAATTTCAAGAAATACAAAAAAAAAATGGAGTATACCTCCTATAGCTTATCAGATTGATTTGGCTTAAAGTTATAATTCAACAAAACATAAATTACAAAAAGCTTACAAACTCATGCAAACTGAACAAAGCTCAACTGAATTAAGAAATAAAAAAGAAATGAATTAATGCTTCCTAGAATTTAATAAAAATCAATAAACGTTATATCCAAACTTATGCTGCACTATGAAAGCAGGGCTAAGTGGAAAGTTTATAGCACTGAGTGCCTACATAAAGGATTTGGATAAATGTCACAATAGCAACTTAATACTACTTCTGAAATCTCTAGAACATAAAGAAGCAAACTCACTCAGGAGGAATAGAGGCAAGGAAATAATTAATTGAGGGCTGAAATCAATAAAACTGTAACAAAGAGAACAATACAAAGAATCTATGTTACAAAAAGTTGGTTCTTTGAGAAAATCAATAAGATAGACAGACCCTTATCTGAACTAACCAAAAGGAAAAGAAAATATCCAAATTAACAAAATCAAAAATGAAAAGGAGGACATAACAACAGACACAGAAAAAAATATAGAAAATCATTACATTATACTTCAAAATTGGAAACATTTCTGGATAGTTACCACATAACAAAATTGAACTAAGATAATATAAAATTTTAAGTAAACCTATAACCCAAAAGGAAATAGATGCAGTATTAAAAGTCTCCCAACCAAAAATTTCCAGGGTCTGATGGTTTCAATGCAGAATTCTACCATAATTTAAAAGACAAGCTAATACCAATTCTCCTGAAATTGTTTTACACAATAGAAACTGAAGCAACATTTCCAAACACTTTTTCTGAGGTTACAGTCACCTTGATATACAAACTACACAAATATGCAACAGAGAAAGAGAATTACAGTCCAGTCTTCCTCATGAACATTGATACAAAAATACACAATAAAATACTGGCAAACTGAATCCAAGAACACATCAAAAATTATCCTGCATGATCAAGTAGGCTTCATCCCAGAAATGCAGGGATGGTTAAACATATAAAAAATTTGTCAATATAATTCACCATATAAATATGCTGAAAGAAAGAAAAACAAACATGATCATCTCATAATAAAGTTCTTGAATATATCAGTAATAAAAGGAACATAACATATAACTAAACATAGTAAAATCAATTTCCATCAAGCTGACTGCCAAGAGCAAATTTAATGGAGAGAAAAATAAAAATAATTCCACTGAACTTATGAACAAGATGAGGCTGTCCATTCTCTCCATATTTTGAAGTTCTAGCTAGATCAATAAGACAACATAAGGAGATCAAAGGGATATAAATTGGAAAGGAAATAGTCAAACTTTTGCTATTTGCAGATGACATGATAGTATACACATGTGACCCAAGAAATTCTAAGGAACTCCAATAGCTGGTAAACACCCTCAGTATTATAGCAGGATACAAGTGTGACTCAAAAAGAATATCAGTCGCCTTACTACATACAAATGATAAATGGGCTGAGGGCTGAGAAAGAAGTCAGGGAAACAACACTTTTTCAAATATTCACAAATGATATAAAATATCTCTGGGTAACTCTAACCAAACAAGTAAAGACATGTATGACAAAAACTATAAGTTTTTTGAGGAAATGAATTGAAGAATATATCAAAAATTGGAAAGATCTCCTATGCTCTTAGATAGATAGAAACATAACAAAAATGACAATACATGCAACCTGCCGATTCAATTCAATACCCATCAAAATCCCAAAACAATTTTTCACAGCCCTCCAAAGAACAAAACTCAACTTCATATGGAATAACAAAAATTCCAGGACATCTATACCAATTCTGTACAATAAAGGAACTTTCAGAGACATCACCAACCCTGAGTACATATTTTATTATCTATATGAATTTCAGCCAACAACTATAGGCAGGAAATCCTAAACTCAGAATAAATGAGACCATGTTTACTAAAAATGCATGGTACAGAATTATGAAAAATTGTCACCTGAGATATGTTGGAAACTAGAGAAAGTATAGCCCTCATACCAGAGATTCCAAGTGAAACATCAGTCACTCTCCTATCTACAAAGATCTAATGTCCTCTGTCCACTAAAACATACACTTTAGTTCTTTTCTCATTCTCAAACACACAGATGCACAACATTGTGTTTATACTGGCCCCAAAAAGTCATTTCAAAATATCCTGTTTTTAGATAGTTTGTCCCTACATGATTAAGATTATGGTGCACATTTCAACATTGACCTTTGGTCTTTTATATACACTGAGGGTTACAAACATAGAAATTTTCAAGCATCTCTAGCCAATCAAATTTTGCATGGCCATGAAGAACAGAATGCTAAAGAAACACATGGTTCATTCACTTAAAGTAGGCCTGCAAACTTCCTGTGTTAGAAAGATGTTCAAGCATTAAGAATAAGAGGATGAATGTATGCTCATCAATTCCAAATAAAGCCCCATGATGATAAGTTTTCAATGAAAGGAAGTGTATATTATGATCACTAATTTTTTCAGAACATACAAAATTTATTTGATTATATGGAAGATAAACATACCAAACAAAGTCCACAGAGTCGTACATATAAATGTGAATTACAAACAAATTTACTGTGTATAAATTACAAATTCTAAAACAAACTTACTGTGTACAAAAAACACAGAACAGACAAAAGTCCCAGGCAGTTTGTTCTAGCAATACAATGAGTGGGATGATTTCTTGTGCTAAAGAATATGTTGACTTTTATTTCTGACTCCTTCAGAGAAATAGACTTGCATGTACATATACATTGTTATTATGGCATAATTTCTACAGTAAAAATCTGGAAACAATCTAAGTATACATTCACAATTTATAGCAGCTGGGTTTTTACAAGCTAAACCAATGTTGGCGATATTATGCTTCTGTAAGTCAAGGTAAAGATTATATGTTTAGTGACCTGATGGTGGGAAACATGCACTGGCTCAGGACTGCCTGTTCTGTTTATCGAGGACAACAGGTAAAATTCATCTACTAAGGGATCCCCAGGTTTGTCTGTTCATGGCTTCTGGATACCTGATCTCTCTTATTCAAGTAGGAGTGATAAGCAATAGAAAACAAATCAGCTTTGTTTTAAAATCTCTGTGATATCCTGTTTCTCCAGTCTATTCAAAATTAAGTGAGCAGCCTAATACTTGTAAAGTGACTTCCATCAGACAAGGTTTTCAGAGTAAACAGGTGGCCCAGTATCCTTGCTTTTGTCTCATGCAGCACAATGCCATCAGATTCCACTTTAATCAAGAGCACACAATGCCATCCTACATTTGAACAGATAACAGTTAGTAGCCAAGAGAAAAACACAAGTGAGTTTTTATTATAACAAACTTACATTCTGGTGGATCAATTCACTGATGTACTCTTGTTACATAGCCCTGTACTACATTCTTTGTTGTATCATTGTTTCTACTCTCTATGACTGAGACTAAATCCTGAGCAATGAAGGGTAATCTTGATTGTGTGGAAGAACCACAAACCACAAACTGTGCACGCAACAACTCTAAACATGGTGAAGTCAACATCATGTTACCTTTCAACATGGAAAAAAAATGTTAATGTAATTGAGCTTATCTCAGGACCAAATTCCAGGCTACAATGGTGCCTAGAATTTGAGATTCAAATTCACCATTGGGAGTTTTCTCTGAAATTTAACTGACCTCTATCTGTGATATTACCTTTTCCCTGCACAGCTGAAGAGGATTGTGACTTGTTAGGTTTTTTTTACAGGCAGCCTTAAGAGAAAACTGTGCTCTTAATGCATTTGCTTATTTTTATAACACTGAAGTGATTTTAGTTGCTAAACACAACTTTCATTTTCAATCCAAGAAAATATGTTAACATTCTAGAAGCTCTTTTCTGATTTAAAATGATGACAGAACTTTTTAGAATTTCATGTTCTCAATATTAAAATACAAAAATGTAAAGCGTTAAAAAGGAATCATCAATTACAACATTGCCCATCCTATACAATTTATATTCTCTTTGTCATCCTCAAAATTCTCAGATGCATAAATGTTTAAATTGTTGCTTACCAAAGCATGCCTAAGCTGCAAACCACAACCACTGAACAGGTTGGGATGGGAAACTCCTTGGACTAACACCTTGGATCCCACTCCCCCTAGAGGAACACCTGACTCAGTCTTGATATTGGGGGAAGAAAACTGGATTTGCCAGGAGTGGAGGCTGAACTGAGCAATATTGGGACATTGGGATCTTGGGACCTCCTGCCCATGCTGGGGTCGGGTATGAGGAGATGTGGAGAAGAGAGAATGGCCTGATGTGGTGGGAATGGGAAGGGACCTTGAATAAGTATATTATACAAGGATAGAAAATGTGACTTCTTTATTCATAATAAAAAGAAAAAATGGGAAAAAATCAATAAATAAATTGTTGCTTACAAAAACCCATTATACCTTTTGTAATTGATATAAAACTGAGAATCAGGGGCTGGAGAGATGGCTCAGCGGTTAAGAGCACCATCTGTTCTTCCAGAGGACCCGGGTTCGATTCCCAGCACCCACATAGCAGCTAACAACTGTCTGTAGTTCCAGTTCCAGGCAAAAACACCAAGGCAAATAAATAAATAGATAAATAAAATTAAAAAAAAAAAACAACTGGGAATCAATCTCCCTAATGATCCAGCAATACCACTACTGAAAATATACCCTAAAGATTCACATTCACACTCCAAAGGCATTATTAGCTCAACTATATTCATAGCAGCATTAGTCGCAATAGCAAGAACCTGGAAACAACCTAGATGCTCCTCAACTGAAGAATGAATTAACAAATTGTAGTACATCTACACAATGGAGTACTACTCAGCAGTAAGAAAAAAATGATATCCTAAACTCTGCAGGCAAATGGCTGGATTTGGAGAAAATCCTCCTGAGTGAGGTATCACAATCCCAGATAGATAAGCAGGGGATGTACTCACTCATTAGTGGCCTTTAAACAAAAAGCAAAACATTCCCAAGCTGCAAACCACAACCACTAAAACAGTTTGTATCTGAAACACCTTGGACGGGCACCTTGGAGCCCATTCCCTCCAGAGGAACACCTGACCCAGTCTTGTTGGGTTGAGGAAAGTGGATCTGCCCGCAGTGGGTTCTGAACTAAGTTACCTTGTGATTATGGAACTTCCTGCCCTTGCTGGGGAGGTAATAAAGATGAGGAGAAGAGAAAGTGACTGGGAGGGATGGGAGGGGGAAGGGAGTTTCAAACAAGGGCATACATGAATTAAACAATGAGACTTTATAATAGAAAGAGAAAAAAATGCATTGAATCTTTGCTTTGAATGCATGAGGTGATTTGTCTATCTTAACTTACTTCACAAGAGGGCATAAAAGAATCAGTAACAGAATATGTTGTGGAAAGTTTTCCTGAGCCCCTTTGGGCCCGGAGGTTTGGACCTGGTCTACAGCCACTTTTGTTCCCCAAAGAAATGAATCAGACACTTATATATTTTATACTGTTTGGTCCATGTATTTAGCACATTACTAGCTAGCTCTTTAATCTTAGTTCAATCCATTTCCATTAAACTACCCACTACGTGGCTCAGCCCATGGCTCAGCTGTATTTCTTACATGTCTGTCTTCTTCGGGGGTTGGATGGAAACTGCCTAACTCCAACCTTCTCCTGTCTGCCTATCCTCTGATTCTCCACCCACTTCTACTGTGCTGTGCATAGGCCAAAACAGTCCTTTATTTACAGCGTACAGAGAACATTTCCACCACATTTCCTCTTTTCTGTCTAATTAAAAAGGAAAGTTTCAATTTCCATATAGCAAAATTACATACAGAACAGCTCTCAAGCAGGAATTACAGTCACAATATGTATCTATTTGTAATTAACAAACTTAAAGAAAATATTCTATTATCTACTTTATCCTTGTGAGTAAACTAAAAAGAACTATACCTATAATTATTAAACCTTCAACCACATCAAAGACCACAGAAGGATATAATATTATCCAAATAAACAGGAAGTGCAAGCAACTTCCAAAGTCTAGAAAATGACAGAGATGACACCTGTCTGCCTGGACAGTCACCCAAAGTTCCTTTGTAATGTTGGGGCATCCATCTTCAGCCTAAAGGCCCAAAGTCTCTGGCATACCTTTCAGTAATGCAGAAAATCTGACATAGTCCATCAGTTGCTTCTCCTTGTGTCCTGAAGAATGCCTGGCAATGTTTTCTGCAAAGCAGGAACCTGAAGGACCACCTCAGCTTGTTCTGCCAACATTCAGAGGTCACTTTCCTATGGAACCTGCATGTCCAGTTTATACAGCATACTATGAAACAGTCAATACCAGAACGTTTTCTCGTCCAGTGGCTAACTGTTGCCACAAAGTAAATTCCACATGAAGTTTCTTCAATGCCCATCATTTTCCTGAAATACATTGGTGCTGCCAGGAGCAGACTTGTCTTACTGTCCAGAAAAGTCTAAGTTCTTAAAATATTTTAAATGCCATATTCTGCATGTCTTTGAAGTGTTTGAATACTACCTATCTAGTTGAAATATATCTTTGTATACCTACAAAAACCTAACATGACTATAAGTCTGATTATCATAGATGACTATTAATCTGCATTTCTCAATTACACATTACAAATTTAAATGAGTTACATTAGCATCATACTTTAATCAAGAGTAGAAAAATACATACAGCATAGCAAAATTGACCTTAAGTTTATATCACCAAAATCCACTTATCTTTTCTAATCATTCTTATACCAACCGAGTGGTCCTTTCCAACCATGCCACAGGTCCAGAAGCAAGGGGCCAGGCTCCTCCATCTTCCGGGCTCTCTTTCTTCCGGGGGGGGGGTCATCCTTTTCTTTGGGCACTCTTTCCAGTTGATCACGCCCTGCCCGGCTCCAGTACTTTGGCATAATCAGAGTTTACCTGGGTGGCTTCTGGTTTCCTGCTACATCTCTCCCTTTTGTCTAAATAAGAAAGTTCTAAACTAAGTATAAAACTATGTACTATAGGGCTCATCATAAGGTGGTGTCTGGGGAAGAGAAAGGTACCAACATAAGTGAGGTCAAACTACCACTAACAAATAACAAATACGAGGTGCATTTTAATGTCTAGAATGTTGATACGAGGAAATGCACAGGGATTGCTTCAAAGCTGTTTATCTCGAACAATAAAGTCTTTGCTGAGATGTGAAGTAATAACAACCTCAACTATCCAGTCTTCAACACTGTCAAGACCTGAGAAGGAAAATATATACCTGAAGTCAGAAGCATGATGAAGTAACTTCCAAAATTTAGGAGAAGATAACGACAGTTAACTACCTGGACAGTCATCCACCACTTCTCTGTACAACAGGAGCATCCATCCTTTTGGCTACTGGCCTAGGATGTCTGACAAGTCTCTATAGAAGCAGGGTATTTTTGGGTAAGACTGTCTTATCCTGTCTAGGCAGGCTTCAGCAGTCTCTGTCCTTCATCCTGCTCATCCATATACAAGAATATATTACAAAAATAATTAGAGTTCCAAATTCACTACCAAAATTTTCATTGTCCTCTCTTTAATGTACATATAACCTTTTCAAAGAGCAATTTATTATCTTCTTGTTTTTCTCTTAGCATCACAAAAATGCATTCTAATCATTTTTATTGAGCTATAGAAGCTAACTCTTATGTACTTTTAACTGATATTTTTAGAATTGCTACAATGCTTCATTTGATCTTAGGTTTTTTCCTCTTAATAGAAACTTTTGATATATGTTCATGACCAGAGTCAAATTTTACTTCTCGTATGTAACTTAATTTCTTTTTAAAAAATGTAAACCATTTTTTCTACACTTATAGTTATTATTTTTATATTCTTCTTTTATCTGCTTTATTTTCCATATAACAGGATGAACTATCAATATTATATTTATATAAATAGTTATTTTCTATGTATTTTTGTAGTTTTTATATGGACACTATAATACACTATCTTACTTTGTTATTACATCTAAAAATAAGAATATTTCCCAAGCCTGTCTTTTACTGACCACAGTGGCTTCTTCCTGAGGACTGGCTTTCATAGTAACAGAAGGCATCATGAAAATTTTTAAAGAGAGAAAAACAACCAACAGTCCTACCCAGCTCTGAGGCCTATGAACCTCAGCAATGGTCATCCATATATGATAACCCTGAGGGTAAAATAGTGGCAAGTACAGCTTGTTAGTAACCAAGAGATCTCTAGTTGGACTTAAGATTGCTTGAAGAACAGGACATTATGACTTGTGCTTAAAATTTAGTCAACAACTTAGAGCTAGTGGAGTCCTGTATCTTGACTACAACTGCTATTGTACTAAATAATCTCTAATTAAGTTCTAAATATTTGTCCATATATCTATAAAGAAATGTAGTCTTCACTGACTATCAAAATATTTCTATTTGTTATTTGGTATAGACCATTACAGAAAACTGTAGCCAATCAAATTTCAGTGTTTTGGTGTCTAGACTCATTGAATACATCCAAAAGAAGCTCTATCACCTAAGGCTCAAGGAATATTGCAGAGCAGAAGGCAAAAAAAATTTTAAAAACTATAAGAACACTGAGTTTTCTATGAGTCTATGTGTCTTAACTACACAATGTAGCTAAGATTATCAAAAGCTATATCCATGAATTTTACTAACATAGCTACTTAAATAAGACTGAATAGTACTTTAACAACAGATATAGAATCAAGAAAAAGCATGAGGTTTCAATCCTAGTCAAAACTACAGGTAACTAAGGAATGCTGAGAGTGGAAGAAATCATCTTCCCCAGGGAAGAGACTTCAGACTGGTTATTCATTATCAAATGGTCAGCCATAAAACTAGCATTATACAGGGTGAGAACATTGCCTTGTTGTATTTAAATTATATATGCACATATATATAAACACTCACATAAAGGTACATATATATTCATATATGTCACAATTATAGAAAAAGAGGCTATGAATTTGATAGGCAGTCAATTAAATTCATCAATTAAAAGGTCTGGTGTAAGAAATAAAATTAAAATTATATAATTTATTGTAATCTCAAAAGTAGTGACTCTTAAATGTCAGCAAATATTTTAATAAGATACTAATTTTGTCAGGTCACATTATGGATATAATTTATAAAAATAGAAGTTTTTAAAAAATCACCTAAACTTGTCAGTAAAAATAAGTATCCTAACCAACCCAATTTTCTATTTCTGATGATCCTTTTAAAACTCCAAAGGTAAGTGCTTCAAAGCTCTCTGTTTTTTTTTTTAAAAGTTTTTTACTTAAAAGTAGAATTTTTCTCAGATACTCCATATACAAAGTTCTCATAGGAACAGTTGTCAGCATTCCATTTGAAAACTTATGAGGTTGCTTAGCAACCATGTTACCACATCATTCCTAGCAGTTACAAAAAGCCAAACTCACACACCAAGACTAAAGGCAGAAGATGAAAATTAACAAAAAAAAAGAAAAAAGAAATAAAGAAATGCTAGTGGCATACTCATGGTAAATGAGATCCAGATAGAGAGTTTCTTCCACAACAGTTCTCCGGTTTCAATTTTCATTGCTAAAGCATATGCACACTAGAATCTTCAAAGGGAACTTCATCCTTTAAACCTCACAAATTTTGTTGGATTAGCAAAGAGAAAGTGACTGAGAAGAAGCAGTGTGGTGACATGAAACTAAAAGTGCCTGATCTATTTTGAATAGCACCAAAAAATTAAATAATGAAACATAAGCAGAACACAAAATAGTTTAAGGAAAAGAAAATGAGTAGGTAGAAGTGACTTACTCGACGTGAAGAGACTGACAGGCTACCTCTTATAATCCATGGTTCTGGGCAATAGGATTTTAGCCAACTAGTTGCTATTATTGCAAAGACTCAGAATTTGAAGAAATGACTAAATATTTCTTCCCCACTTCCTGATGATGTCATTTGGGAGAAGATTTTATTTAGTTCCCAGTGTCTTTTACCTATCAGTTGATCAACTGGCTTCCTTTATATTGTACGGCTACTGTGAAATACCAAAGGCTGCTTAACTTCATGAGGAAAAAAGATGATTTTTGAGCATATCTGCAGTCATGAATTATGATTTCTCAAATAGTGGTCATCTTCCTGGCAGAGTTCTAACCAAACCAACCACACATTATATGAGACATGGAGAGTGTGTGTGTGTGTTCCTGTTTTCTGGCCTATCTCTAGAGATGTACACTCCGAAAGGCTACCTCCACTCCTTTGGATGGCCCCATACTCATGTATATACGAAATGGAGTCATTAGATTTAAACAGAGCCATGAAATTTAATGGGAAAAGTAGTGGAGGATAGAATAGATCTTTCAGGAGGAAATGGGGTGGATTTTATCCAAATGCTTTGTATGCATGTATGTTATTCTCAAACTTATAAAATATTAATAAAGGGAAGACTTTTTCAGTATTAGGTGGGAGTAGCTTGGTGTATTTAAGAACAGGAGAAGGGATTAAGGAAGCTGGAATGCATACTGTGGAAAACAAAGTGGCCTGTTGTTAGTCTATGTGAACTCTCTTAAAGGAAGTGGAGTCTTGTTCTAAGAATAGAGACAAATCTTGGAATAAGTTACAAATACCAAAACCTTCCTACTAGGAGAAATATGTTGCTAGTTGATTAATGGTGGGAATTAAAGGAAAGAGATAAATACAGTCATCAGAATTACAAGGACAAAATTTAACCATCTTCACTGTTAGCTTTTTATATTATTGAAAATATTTGATTAGATTATTGAGTGTTCCACACAATGTATTTTGGCAATATTTAAAGCCTCTTCCAAAATTTATACTCTTCTCCAACTACTCAAATTCATGCTCCCTTTCTAAGCTATCAAGAAAAACTTGTGTTGTCCAATTAATCTTGTATGTTATCTTCAAATGGATAATTACTAACTTGCCAAGGGCTACATTTTAGAAAAAAATTACCCACTCCCAGAGCTAATAATTACCATTATATCTATGGCTTTGTATGTAATGGCATGCCCAACTCACCTGTTTGTGGTAGGGTTTGATCTGGATTGGGCTGTAACAGGTTATGTGCATCCTGTTATTAACTGTAAGAACTATAATAGTGACTAGTCTGGCCATAAATGCCCACAGGTGAAAAAATAGTACAAACATCACAGAAGTAACCAACCACATTCTTGTTGAAATTAAGACACACTACAGAAGAGAAAGCTCATAATTACCAATTTATTTGGATAAAAACCTTTAACTAGGCAAGCCATAGGCACTAGAACAGAACTTACCAATTTATGCTGTTTAAATAGGCTTGGTATTAAATTGACTCATAATGACGTATTCTTATACCTGCAGATTGCTGCAACTCTCAATCCTCATCTGAGAAGCTTCTACATTTACTAAATATTATTACAGTAGCCCACAACTGGCAAAATATCAATAACAAGAGACTACATAAAGCTAAGTCCTAAAAAGAATATGTGCATAGAACCTACATATCCCAGTCAATGTTCAGGAATCATAACAAAGCAGAGGGCAACAAATGCTGGTGGACAACTACCAGGTAATTTATCTTCTGACTGCAATAGAGTAGCTGCACATATTTTAATGATAATAGTTACTAGAATGCATGGGAAATATGTTCATTTTCAGTTCATAAAATAGCTAATTCAATCATTTGGTTTTCATTGTCTTTTCTGAGGAGTCTAAAGAGATAGCAGTTCCATATCCCTACTCATGAAACAATTTGACATGAAATATTGACTGTGCCTTCTAACAGGTCTCTTTTTCAGTAATATATTTAGAACATTTATATTTCATGCTTCTATTCCCTAGACATTAACATAGGCTTCTCACTCTAGCTACTTTAGCCAATATTTTGATTTATTTGCACTATATTCATTTTAAAAAGCTAATTTTTAGTAAACTCATTTTTTGACATTTACTAAACCTTCTTACAGTGTTTAATTATTCTTAAGGTCACTGAAATATACAATCTACACTTTTAGTTACCACAACATTTTTAGAGCACCAAAGTAACTCCACTTTCAATATACATGACCTATATGTGATGAAGTAAGGATGCCATTGTAGTAATTTTGTTTACTATAATTAAAACATATGAATAGGAATTGTCTGTAGATGTCACAAATATTCTATGCAAATGATTGTGGTGGAAATGTTCTCTGTATGATGTAAATAAAGTAACTGGTTTGACCTGTGCACAGCACCATAGAAGTGGGTGGAGAATCAGAGGGCAGGCAGGTAGGAGAAGGGTAGAGTTAATCAGTCACCATCCCCGACACCCGAAGGAGGAACATGTAAGAGATACAGGTGAGTCACGATCTGGGACACGTGGCAGGTAGATTAGTAGAAATGGGTTGATTTAAGAAGAAAGAGCTAGCTAGTAATGTGCTTTAGACATGAGCCAAACAGTATGAAGTTAATGTAAGTGTCTGATTCATTTCTTTGGGGGACAAAAGCCTCCACAGGCCAGGTCCAAACCTCCGAACCTAAATGGGCCAGGAAAACTTTTTACAACAGATGATGATACAGGTGCAATTCTATAATACACAGAATTTTTTCACTGATTAAGCAAAAAATACAATGAATGCTATTCAATAGTTCAATAAAATAGATTTACTATTTCAGTAATGAGTGAACTCATTCCACTGTCAGAATAAGAGTGTGGATTGTTTTCTAAGCAGAAATCGCTTTCAGAAATCAGAACACAGCACTAAATACCCTCACCTAAGTGATAAATGTGAAATTATCCTCCTTTTATCAGAATTTTTTGCAAAACTGGTTAGCCATTAATTTCTTTCCATCAAAAATTGGACCAAACAACATTTTCATTAATTCTTTTGGTGCTTCTGCCTTGTGCCTACTGCACTATCAGTTGTAACATCTGCTTACTGTGAAGATACAGAGAAATTCAGTAGGAAACACACAAAGAGCTGACAGAAAAGGATAAACTAAATTTACTGATTCTATTCTCCATTCATTACTGAATAAAAAATTATGATTACACACATGAATTTTGTAATTTATGTGGAGATGATGCCCCACATCCACTTTGGGAAGGAATTCAGGCTATATTTAATGGTCAGAGAAATTATCAGAATCTGGCCAGATATTAAATAACAAAATTAAAATAATAAATTTGATGTAATCACTTATAGTCAACAGAATATAAAGAAATTATTCAATACCTTAGCTAAGAGTTTCAATAAAGAGATATGGAACATATTTTTTAATGCCTTGAACTAAAAATGTTTTAGAGAAAGTTTAAAAAAAATAAAATACCAATAGTACAGATCAAATAGGAAAAAACCTAAATGATTTAGATAGGATTTTGAAAATATACATTCAAAAGGTAAAATACTAATAGAAAATTGGTGGAAGAGGTGAGACTTGGAATCTTTGAAGATAGCCTAATGGAGAAAAATATAGACTCTGTGTTTACAATGACACTTTGTAAAAAAGCAACTATAAAAGCAGGAAGTATGCATGGAAAAAGAACATAAGTAGTCATAGCAACCATAAAATTACTTTTTTCTAATATCCATCTATATGTTTTATTATTTATTATTGGGCATGTGCTTTGTTTTATAACAATGATAAATGTGAATTAAATAGAATAGGCAATAATTACATCATGGAAAACTTTTGTAAATTGTATTTATTTAACCCTAACCCTAACCCAAACCCTATATATCAAGATTCCACAACTTTAGGTGCTGTGGAATCAGTATTATAACAGTCTATGATTTTCTTTTTTTTTTTTTTTTTAGATAAAATATTATTTATTTTATTTTGGTGAGTTTAAAGTGCTGTACCTAATTCACATTATATATATATATGTGTTACATATATATATAATAAAGATATTTTTATTCCATGTATCACCTTGCTCTCCCTCCCTTCCCCCACCCAATCCCACCCGGTCAGCCTTCAGCCTTCCTCCTCCCCATACCCCACCCCTTCCCAAAAACGGGCAAGAAGTCCCAAGGTGGATCAGCTCAGCATTCATTCTAGGCAGGTACTCATCTTAATATCATAACTGGGTTATATGTTCCTCTTAAGAAAATGGCCTCTAAAGTGTCAGTCCGTGCATAGAAACACAGACTGATCCCTGCCCTCTAGGCTCCACATACTGCCCATGTCAATGGGCAGCTGCCTGTCCTTGAAGAGCCTACTTCCTTTTCTTGAAGGTTCCCCAGTGGCTCTTCTTAATTCAGTGAGCTCCCCAGAGCTCCAGCCAGCCATCATTGTATGAATTTTCCTCAAAAGCCCTATCCCTTTGCTCATATAGATTCTCCTCCCCTGCTCTCAGATGGACCAGGAGCTTGGTTGGACCAGTGCTCATCCACATATCTCTGCCTCCACCTCTATTCATTGTTGGATGTAAGTTTTGTGATGGCACTTGGGGTGGCTATACATTTGATTATAGGGGAAGTCCTGTTTAGACAACACCTTCACTATTGGTTGGAGACGTAGCCAGGGACATCCTGTAAGTTCCTGGAGGTTTCCCTAGCACACGATCTTTTTCCAACACCACATTGGCTTCCTTTATTAAGCTCTCCATCTTTTTTTTTTTTCTTTTTCTCTGTTGCTTCTCTCACTCAATCATCTCCTTTTCACATAATTTCTTCACACAACTTCTTGGTTGAGGTCCCTTATACTCTCAATTAGTTAGGAAGTTCTCTATTTTCTTTTCCTCAGAGAATCTTTGGATATCTCTCGTAAGTTCCTTCTGATCCCAAGCTTTTCAGACATTGTGGTTTACATCTTGGGTGTTCTTTACTTTTTGTCTAAAGTCCACTAATGGTTGAATACATCCTTTGCTTATCTTTCTGGGCTTGTGATACCTTGTCCAGGAGGATATTCTCCAAATCCATCCATTTGCCTGCCAAATTTAGGATGTCATTTTTTTTTAACTGCTAAGTAGCACTCCATTGTGTAGATATACCACAGTTTGTTAATCCATTCTTCATTCTTCAGTTGAAGGGTATCTAGGTTTTTTGTACAGCCTGTATGGAATGCAGTATGGCAGTTCCTCAAAAAACTGGAAATTAATCTCGCCAAGGACCCAGCAATACCATTATTGGGCAGATACCCAAAGGATGCACATTTGTACTTCAAAAACACTAGTTCAACTATGTTCATAGCAGCGTTGTTTGTAATAGTAAAATTACTTTTATAATAGCAAAAAACAATTAGGCTTTATCTGAGAAGAATGTGCTAGAAATGACACATTAATTTGGACAAAGAAGCAGTTTGAAGATCAGTGGTTCTTAACATGCAGGTAACAACCCTGGTAGGGATGTCTAGCAACCCTTTCACAAAGGTCACATATTATATATTCTGTATATCTGATATTTTTATTTCGTTTTTATTTTTATTTTAAAAGGGACTTTTTTCCTATGTATCCCCCTGCTCACTCATTCTTCCCTATTCCCAATCCCTCTCAGTCTGCTTTCAGCCTCTCCCACTCTATTCCCTGATCTCCTCTCTCAAAAGGTGAGTCAGCTTAGCATAGCAGATCCACTTCAGACAGGTCCAATTTTCTCATCTAATTATCAAGGCTGGGTTAGGCACTCCTCTGCAGGGAACGAACTCCAAGGTGCCAGCCCATTTACAGGAACACAGTCTGATCCCACACCTCAAGGCTCTATATGCTGCCCAGGCTAATTGACAATTGCCTACTCTTGGAGGCCTAGCTCTTTGTCCTATGGTTTCCCAGGGACACTTCTTGATTCAGTGAGCTCTCCAGAGCTCCAGGCAGCCATCTCTGTGGGACTCCTCCTCATACTCCCTATCTCCTTGCTCATACAGCCCAGTGTTCTTTCATGGATCTCTACATCTACCTTCATTCATTGTCAGGTGTAGGTTTTATGATGAAATTTAGGGTTGTTATTCATTTGATTGTAGGGGACATCCTGTTTAGGCATCCCCTCTATTTTTGGTTGAGGACCAATCCAGGGGCATCCTGTGGGTTCTTGGGGTTTTCCCTATCTGATAAGAGTAACAAAATTACAGTTATTAAATAGCAATAAAATTACTTTTATAGTTGCAGTAAGGCATTGTATTAGTGTGTTGCAGCATTAGGAAGGCTGAGAACTACTGTTACAGATTTTTAAAAGGCTGAATACAATAATGTAAAGATTCAGAAAAATTTCAGGGAACTAAGAAAAGCTGGAATTGACTACTAATTACACACAGTGGATTGCTTTGCCTAGATTCCAAAAATGAAGGTATTAAATGGTTTAAAAACATTAATATTTGGGGGCTAGAGAACTAGCTGTGCAGTTAATAGTTCTCTCTACTCTTCCAGAAGATTGAAGTTCAGTTCCCCTCACCCACATCTGGCAACTCCCAACTGTAACTCCAACTCCAGAGGATCTGTCTCCCTCTTCTGGCTTCCTGAGGCACCTGCACTTATATGCATATACCCAGATATACAAATACAATTTTAAAAACAAATTTACTTCCCAGATCATGAAGAGCTGCCAAGGGACAGCAAAGCTCTTTGTGTATTTTCAATGTTTTGAGCAACTTCTCTATATAGTTAAAATAAGAATTTTAAGTAATGCAAAACTGTATTTGTCAATGTTCGTGGCATTGCTATGAATATGATTAAGGATAAGAGCCATTTAATGTGAGAAATCCACCATGTCTGGGACGAAGACTTATGTATTAAAGGAGCAAATGAGAATGACACTCATGAATCCAAAATGAAGCGACATTATTGCCTCTTCATCTCCCAGGGAAAGCTCCCTGGAAGCTTTCCAATCCTAGTGGCAGAACCATGCATCAGAAAGTTTTCCATGTCCAAGAGAGAGACTGATCCCTTCCCCCTCTCTTTTTAGGGGTTTATACTGGCAGGCCAGAAGCACTGCCTCTACCAGGTCAGATAGCCCATAGTCATGAGCAGAGCAAATACTCAATACAACTACTGTAATCTATTTGAATCTCTACTGTACTTCTGAGACAAGAGAACTTTTCCTTATTCTCTGAGCATCCTGGTAGCAAGTTCTAATTACAATATCACTGAAAGGTAGGAGATACATGGGCATATCATTACCTTCTGACCTTGCAAAGGCTTCAGTTAGAGTAAAATAAAACAAAATGTTCCAACAGGAATTTCTGTGAAGAGTTGAACCTCTCATACTTTATGTGCATGCCTGGTAATGGTGTGGTGGAAACCATCTAAGCACATATTTTTAAAAGTTATTAAGAATTTTCAGGTGTCTTTGTTTATTACCCCAATGTATATAATATAAACATAGAATATTGCTTTTGCTGATGAATTTCAGATAACAGTTATGCTGTGAAATCCATTAAATGTCTGAAAATTTTCAGTTCAGACTTATCATGAAGAACTTTATTTTCTTGCTGGACTATAACAAAAAAAGGGGCATGTAATCATCCTGGAGGTACAATCAATATATTTCCTCTGTAAGTAGTTACAAATGTATCACAAGAAAATGCAGCCCAGAGCCAAATCTATCTTCACTGTGGGAAATATTCACATAAAATTTTCTCAACTTGATTTTTTTAAGGTCAGACTGTACACAACATACACAACATTTATGTTAACTCTCTAAATAGACCTCTATGAGAGAATAATTCTGCACATCAAAGATGTTTGTGTCTTTTGTGTTCAGACATGTTGGTAGAAATAGAAGGTTAGTTATCCTTTTTGCTGTTGACATTTTAGAGAAACACTTTTAAAATCTTTTTTCTTATAATGCATAAATATTTCAAGTTTCTTTATACTTTAGTTTTAATCTATTCAATCTGTTTTTGATCTTTGTAATATTTTTTGTCACTGAAATATTAAAAAGCTATTTCATAACATATCAGGATGAACAGACGTTGGAAGTAAACTGTCATTTTCTTTCCTATTCATGGTAAGAATCACACTTGATAACTATACTGTGATGTATTATTCTTATTTCTTTCCCATATCTGAAAAATTTTCTTAATTTGTGGGATGAATATATGTTCTGAATGATTTTTGCAAACCCCAAATACTTCTGTTATCTATTTGAGAATTTGTGAAATGTGTTTTCCCTGAGAGTACTTTATAGTACAAGAGAAATCACATAAAAGTCACAGTAAACATGTGGTTCCTGGGGTACTGGTTGCTCTTGTATCACCCCTAAAAACATATTATTTTTTTTCTGCAACAAAAATTTCCTTGAGAACGAACATGTCTCTCTAAAGGTGGTAAACAAGGCACAAAAGCAATCACAACAAACCCTTTAATGTTCTTTTAAACTGTAAGATAACTACATCTAACACAAGAGACCCAGATTCATGTGAGACAGGAACACTGCCTATGTGTACCTGGTGGATGAAGTGTAAAAAGAGGGCTTATCTTTCAGAGAAGATGTGCCCTGTTCACTTCTTTTTATGAAGGTCAGCTATACATCTCACAATATTTCCCATTTGCCTTAATCCTGAGGGTGACTTCTATCATAACATGTATTTATCGTAAGTCAGATCACATTATGATTTCCATATATGGGAAGTTTGCTATCAACATTTCTGTAGATATTTTTAAATTGAGAAAAAATTTATGTCTTAATTCTTTGAAGTCTTTGTTTCATGGAAAATTTGAATGAGAAAAGTCCCCTCTAGGTTCCTGTGTTTGATCATTTGGTCTCCATCTAGTGGTGCTATTTTGGTTACTGAAAGAAGTGCTATTTGGAGTTGTAAGGAAGTGGAGTTCTGCTGGAGAAAATATGTCATGGGAGGGAGTTATGAAGGTTTGTAAAATCTGAATTTCTGTTCACTCTGTCCTCTTCTGGTTCCTCTTTTTTCCTTTCCTTCTCCTTTTCCTTCTTTTTCTTCACATCCATCTCTATCTGTATATGTGCTTGTTTCTCTGTCTCTCTTTGCTTCATTATATGAAGAAAATATAATCAGCTATTTTTCCTCCACTGCCATGCCATGCTTTACCTGCTCTGACAGAGGATCCCTTCAGAATTACAACCCAAAACAAACTCTTTTTCACTTAATTTGCTTTTTGTCATGATACTTAATTAAACATAAGGTAATATATACACTACAGGAAAATGAAACCATTTGTCTTAGTTATAAATATGTGCCTATTGAAGAAAGCCAGAACTAAATCTTAGCTTCAACCAAAAATAGAGATTTTTTAGATACATATTGCTGTGGGATGTCTTTCTATATGATGTGAAGAAAGGAACTGTTTTGCCCTATGATGGGCACCTTAGAAGTAGGCAGAAAATCAGAGCATAGATAGGGGAAGGAGGGCAGAGTCAGGAAGAAACAACATCTAGCCATGCACAAAGCAAGATGTAAATAATAGGTAAGCCATGGGCCACATGGAAGATTAATGGAAAAAAGCTGAATTCAGATGAAGGAGTTAGCTAGCAAAATGCCTGAGAAATAGATCAAACAGCATGAAATAAACATAAGCCTTTGAAGCTAGTTAGTCTGTGATTACTTGGAGGTAGTTAGTCTGTGATTGCTGGTCTGGGTCTAGATCACATGCTGGACAGGCCAGAAACCTCATACTTTCTTTTTTCATTTGGAATGCAAAAATATACATACTTTAAAAAGTACAGGAGTTTTTTTTTTTTTTTTTTGAAAGATGACTTGATTGTACTTGTTTTTAATATCAGAAACTGAGATCTGAATCAAGAACATTATCTCAAATATGTGGCCACCAGGGCTCCACAACGAGATTGAGACTAACTTAGACGACAGTGTGAGACCCTGTCTTAAAGCCACCTCTTCCTGTTCCTTCTCATAATCACAAATCTATTTCTTCCTATCACCAATCCACCAGTCTATAGATTATCTGTCTCTCTATAAATCTATAGATCTCTGGGCTATAGAGTGAAGTCCTGAAACAGGAAGTAAGCAGCAAATAAACACAAAAGGAAAGTAATTTAAGATATCTTCAAAGGCAAGGATATCTGAAAAACAATTATTAATGACTTTATCACGCAAATGGTAACTTACATCAAAGATAATGCTGCATGTTTAATTGTATTACATCAGTTTTTGACACATTTGTACAATTAAGTTAAAAAAATGCTCTCAATGTACCAAAAACACAGTTAAGAGTGTAAAACAGGACATAACATTCATTCAGACAAAATATATTTTTATCCAGTTTGCCTATATATATATATATATGTGTGTGTGTGTGTGTGTGTGTGTGTGTGTGTGTATGTGTACATATATACACAAACATAAAAATAGCCACACATGGCAAAATTTTAGTGATAGTTATACATCATGAATATACAAGTAGAAACAATAATACGAAGAGAGCCAAATATTGTAAATATGCATATGTTAAAACATTCACAAGAGGATAGATATGTCATTAGATGTCATTCTATGCCCATTGTGATAGCAGGTACTTCAGGGTCTTAACCCTTCTGCTTATTTCTTTGTCTTTTCAGAACATTGAGGCTACTTTAACTGTGACATCTGACATGCTTTCCCTTCCATGACACAATCATGGATAAAATACTTAGAACAGGCAGTCTGATTGTGATGCATTTGTCAAGATCCTCAGTTGTTTACCTAAATATCTACTTCCTTATCTGTAAATAATGACCAACTCTTGCCATCATAAAGCTATCAAGGCACACCCTGAAGGATGGCTATAACAGTTGTATGTTCATAAGTAATAGACAAGAAAAACAAAACAAAATGCCTTGGGGAGAGCTCTTATCTCTGAGTGTCCTCTCACTGATGGCAGCCTTGTCTTAATAAGTATATAACCTCTGAGTAAATGAGCATGCAGCTGAAGATGTTTTCTCAGAAAGGTAACTGCTTTCATGGATCATCATTCTAATATTGAAAGTATTGTGATTGATGAAAAGAAACAGAAAACAAGATCTACCCTGAATTTGTTTGAAGCAATCCTTTTTTTTTTCTTTCCAGTCATTCCAAAATGAAAACAAACAATTGCTGTTATGCATTGATGACTGACATTTTTCAAGTGTTATTTTAAAAAGAGAATTTTGATTCAATTACTCTGGTGTTTTAAAACTATCACAATACATTATCTAGCTAGAGTTTGTCATTACATGATAAAAATGGTGTCTTCCTGTTTATGAAAATCTAAGGTAGGGTTGTACATACTATTAAGCATTTTATTTTCAATTCTAATTCAAGAATAGGGGGCTTCTTACCTCATCCCCTTTAATTTTTTGCAAGTTGGAGTAGAATTTTTTTTGAAATCTAATTATGTCTGTAACTGGAATGAAAAGAGATTTTCAATAAAAAAGTATAATAGACTTTTATCTGGTTTCAAACAGTTGCCATCATTTAATGAAACCAATTTTGTCAGCATAAATGGTAAAATGACACAAAAAGTATGAAACAATTAGGTCAAGGGAATGAACTTTTAAAGTTAATATAAATACAGGTAAAAATGTGATAATTTGAAAAGTATTTCCCTTCAGCCACCCAAAGCTATTTTTCTCTATATAGAATGGAGAAATAAAATCCAGGATACATTTGAACTATATTTATGAATCATAGTTCTTAGGTACATCAAGATCACTTATATGTCTAAATTTGACATTTAAAAAAATTTTTTCTGGGCTGGAAATATGACTTAGTGGTTAAGATTCCATTCATCTCTTACCCCTTGCATCCAACCCAGGCAACTCCAGCTGATTTTGATTCCTTCTTTTGACTTCTGTGATCACTGTACTCACATATACCTATCCATATGTGGATCATACACATATGCATAATTTCAAACAACACAAATAAAGTCTTGTTAAAAATAAGGTAGGGATATAGCACAGTTGGTAGAGTTCTGGCCAGGTCCCTGGTTTGGTCTGTACCAGTGCATGCATTGGGCATGGTGGTACATACTAATAATCCCAATCTGAAGAGTAGAGGCAGAAATACCAGAAGTCTGATGCCATCCTTAGCTATATAATCACTTTGTCATCACACTAAACCCTATTGTCTTTTAATATTCAGTCATATAATTAAGCTAATAAGTAAATTTGTCCATTTTTTTATTTTGTAGTTTCCTATTCATATAAGATCCTCTTACATTTCTTTGTACACTGGGTCATACATATGAACATGATATAAAATGAAGATCCAGCACAAACACAGATTTGAATGAAGACTATATCTCAAACACAAATTGAACAGTACTTCAGTTAACTAATTTCTTTATCTTTTTCATGAAGATTAAAAGTTCAAGCAGGCTCTACAGTTAATTAGAGGAGATATATTGTGTCATCATTTACAAAGTACAATAAAGTACTTTGGCAATTGGTCCAGTGAAGCCTAACACTTTTGTGTCTTTTCTGATGGTGATACTGACATTGTAAACTTTTCTTCTGAGCTCATTGTCTTGCTGCTGCTACCTGCTACATGACAATTACTCATGGAGAAAACTGCCTGAGTAACCATAGCATCCAAATTGAGTAAAAGCCACAATTTTTAGTAAAGGCAACATATCAGAGGAGACGAGAGAGAGAGAGAGAGAGAGAGAGAGAGAGAGAGAGAGAGAGAGAGAGAGAGAACAGACAAATGAAGATCAAAATACCAAAAAAACCCACAATTGTCCTGTAAATATTGTTTTCTTAGAAACACAAACTAAATATCATCACTTTTCAAATTAAAAATAGTATTTGGGCGCTGTTAACTAACATTGTTTGAACAGGTATAGTTTTGCCCACTAGCATGCTGCTCTGCCTCAAGCCAGGAGACTACAAGCACACTACTTTACTCACTGTTATTGCCCTTGAATAATCAACAGTGTTTAAATAACTTTGGTAAAATAGATGAACCTCAATGTTTCTAACTCTATAGTGTCAATAAAATAATTGAACTTCTCTAGAATGCAGTTAGTTTGCCATGTAAAAAAATAATTGAATATATTTAATAGGTTAAAAATATCAGTAAATATAATGAACTTAATACTTTCATATAAAATTTAGTACATATGTGATCCACAAAATTAACTCTAAAACAAATTAAAATATCATATTTGAAATAAGTGGGCCAAAATCTTCTAAAATTACACTTAAAGTAATAATTAAAATACACTAGTTTCATAAAAAATGATGCTTAGAATGCCACAATTATGATTATCTCATATCTCTGTAAAATGAAAGATAACTCAGCAAAGTTTACAGCTGAAAAGGTAAATGTGGGGGCAGTCAGATCACTGAAAGGGAAAGCTATAAGCCCCTTAGTATTCAAACCTGTCTTGTTTTTTTTTTTTCTTCTTTATTTTGTATTTATCAAAAAAAAAAACGACAGTAAAAAGAATTTAAAATGTGGAAGAGTTAACAATAACTATACAGAGGATAACAATCATAAGCATGGCTTATCAAGGATGGAAATACAAATAAGATTGCTACACATATATTTTCTTTGTGTTCATCTTTCCCTCTGAATTTTTTTTCCATCCCTGTATATCCTTATTCAAGGTTTGGCCAGAAGTGGAAACTGATCTAAGCATTATTGGGTCAGTGGGACCATAGGACTGTCTGCTCCCTGCCCAGGGAGGGGATGGGGAGTTGCAGAGAAGAGACCTCAAATCTGTCTTGTAATAGACATTTGAAAACATTTTGTCCAGAGTATTTATCTTAGCAAGGAAATAGTGTTTTACTAAAAACAATACTCATACCAGTTTCTTCATCACTGCTAATTGCCAATGGATCTATTTGGGTTGTAGCAATGAGAAAAGAAAATTGAAGTTAGGGTGTTATGATGCTTTTTAATTAGCCAACACAACACAAAAATGCTTAAGTATCTACTACAGCCCAATCTATAAACTAGTATATTTTCTTTTACCAGATTAACATATTACATTAATTTATTTTCAAGTTGTTTTTCATACTAAGAATCTAATTTTTGTTTGCTTAGCAAATCATATCACTTAACATCAATGGACTCAATTCACCTATAAAAAGACACACCCTAAAACGATGGATACAAATTAAAAGCCAACCTTCTGCTGCTTACAACAAGCACACCTCAACTCCAAAGCCAAAACATAGGCTCAGAGTAAGGAGTTTGGAAAAGAATTTCAAATCAAATGACCTCAAGAAACAAGCTAGTGTTGCCATAGAAATATCCAACAAAGTAGACTTCAAACTAAAATCAATCAAAACAGACCAGGACATACATTACTTATTTGTTTCAGGAAAAGTAGATCAAGATGAGATCTCAATCCTGAAAATTTATGCCACTAATATAAAGGCAACTTCATTTGTATAAGAAAAAGTCCTAAAGCTTAAGCCCCACATCAAATGTCACACTCTAATAGTGGGAGATTTTAATACCCCACTTTTACCTTTGGATAGGTCAACCAGACAAAGACTCAACAGAAATATAAGGGGTCTAACAGATGTTATAATGTAAATGGACTTAATAGATAATTATAGAAGCTTCCATCAAAACACAAAAGAATATACATATTTCTCAGCACTCCATGTAATTTTCTCTAAAACTGACCACATAGTTGGTCATAAGGAAAATATTAATACATACAAAAAATGGGAATAACCCCTTGTATCATATCACACCAAAATGGCCTAAAGTTAGAATTCAACAACAAGAAATATCAGAGAATGTCTACAAATTCATGGAAAGAGAAAATCTCTATATTGAACCACCTCTGGATCAGGGAAGAAGTTAATAAAGAATTCAAAAACTTTCTAGAATTTAATGAAAATGAATCCCAAACTTATGGGACACAATGAAAGCAGTGTTAAGAGGAAAATTCATAGCACTAAATGCCTATATATATATATATATAAAAAAAAAAAAAGAGAGAAAGCTCACACAACAGACCTAACAACTCAGCTGAAGGCTTTAGGACAATGAAAAGCAAATTCATCTAAATGGAGTAGACAGCAGGAAATAATCAAACTTAGGGCTGAAATCAGTACAATAGAAACAAAGGGAACAATACAAAGAGTAAATGAATCAAAAAGTTGGATCTTTGAGAAAGTGAACAAGAGAGACATATCCTTATCTAAACTAACCAAAAGACAGAGAGAAAATATTCAAATTAACAGAATCACAAATAAAAAGGAAAATATATCGACAGACACTCAGGAAATACAGAGTATTATTAGGTCATACTTTGAAAATCTATACTCTACCAAAATGGAAAACCTAAAGAAATGGACAGCTTCTTGGACCAATTACCAAACTTAAATCAAAAACAAATTAAAGACATAAACAGAACACTAACACCAAAGGAAATTGAAGCTGTTATTAAAAGTCTCCCAAATAAAAAAACAAAACCAGGACCAGATGGTTTCACCGGACATTCTAGGAAGAACTAATACCAATACTTACTTAATAGACTGTTCTATACAATAGAAATTGAAGGAACATTGACAAACTCTTTTTATGAGGCCACAATCATCCTGATACCCAAGTCAATAAAAGATGCAACTAAAAACTGATCTCCCTCATGAACATTGATGCAAAAATAATCAACAAAATTCTGGCAAACTGATTACAACAACATATAAAAAATGTCATCCACCACGATCAAGTAGGCTTCACCCCAGAAATGCAGGTATGGTTCAATATACAAAAAACAATGAATGTCATCCATCATATAAACAAACTGAAGGAAAAAAAAACAAAACAACATGATCATTTCCTTAGATGCTGAAATAGCCTTTGACTAAGTTCAAAACTCCTTTATGATAAAATTCCTGGAGAGATCAGGATTACAGGGAAAATTCCTAAATATAATAAAGGTGATTTACAAGAAGCTAAAAGCCAACATTAAACTAAATGGAGAGAAAATCAGAGCAATCCCAACTAAAATCAAGAACTTGACAAGGCTGTCCCATATCCCTTTACCTATTCAATATAATTCTCAAAGTTTTACCCAAAGCAATAAGAGTAGGAAAGATTAAAGGGATACAAATTGGAAAAGAAGAAGTTGAACTATCTCTATTTGCAAAACATATGATTGTATACATAAGTGATCCACAAAATTCTACCAGGGAACTTAACTTCTACAGCTGATGAAATCCTTCAGCAATACACCAGGATACTAGATTAACTCAAAGAAATCAATAGCCCTACTATACACTAAAGATAAAAGGGCTGAAAAAGAAATAAGGGAAACATCACCCTTTACAATAGCTGCAAATAGCATTAAATACCTTGGAATAACTATACCCAAAGAAGTAACAGATCTATTTGAGAAAAACTTTAAATCACTGAAGAAAGAAATCAAAGAGGATATCAGAAAATGGAAAGCTCTCCCATGTTCTTGGATAGGGTAGGATCAACATAGTAAAAATGGCAATTCTACCAAAAGCAATCGACAGATTCAATGCACTTCCCATCAAAATACCAACACAATTTTTTATAGACTTTGAAAGAACAATACTCAACTTCACTTAGAATAACAGAAAAGCCAGGATTACCAAAACAGCTCTGCTCAACAAAAGAACCTCAGGAGGCATCACCATCCCCAACTTCAAGTTATACTATAGAGCTACAGTAATAAAAACAGCCTGGTACTGGCGTAAAAGCAGACTTTTTGTGGATCAATGGAATCTAATTCAGGGTCCAGACTTTAACCCAAAAACTCATGATGACCTGATCTTTAACAACGAGGCCCAAAATATTCAATGAAAAACTGATAGTATATTAACAAATGGTGTTGGCATAGCTGGATGATAGTATGTACAAAAATGCAAAAACACCCTAACCTAACACTAACCCTAACCCTACACAAAACTCAAATCCAAGTGGATCAAATGCCTCAATATAAACCCAGTCATAATGAGCTTGATAGAAAAGAAACTGGGAAATACCCTGCAATGAATTGGTACAGGTGACCACTTTCTAAATATAACACCAGTAGTCTAAACACTAAGAACAACAACCAACAAGTGGACCTCCTGAAACTGAGAAGCTTCTGTAAAGCCAAGGACACAGTCAATAGGACAAAAAGACATCCTATAGAATAGGAAAAGCTTTTCATCAACCCTACAAGTGACAGAGGACTGATATCTAAAATATATAACTAAAAACTAGAGCCCAAATCCTTGAATAACCCAACCAAAAAATGGGGTTAAGATCTAAAGAGGGAATCCCAGCAGAAGAATTGCAAATGGCTGAAAAGCACTTGAAAAAGTACTCAACATCTTTAGCCATCAGAGAAATGCAAATCAAAACAACTTTGAGATATCATGTTACACCTGTCAGATTGGCTAAGATAAAAGACAGAGATGACAACCTATACGGGAGAGGATGAAGAGTAAGGGGAAGACTCCTCCATTGTTAGTGAGAGTGTAAGCTAGTTCAACCACTTTGGAATGCAGTAAGGTGGTTTCTCAGAAAACTGCAAATCAATCTCCCAAAAGTCCCATCAATACCACTACTGGGCATATATACCCTAAAGATGCACATTCACACATTCACGCTCCAAAGGCATTAGATCTACTTTGTTCATAGCAGCATTATTCATAATAGCAAAAACCTGGAAACAACCTAGATGCCTCTCAACTGAAGAATGGATTACCCAACTGTGGTACATCTCCACAACGAAATACTACTCATCAGTAAGAATTTGCAGGCGACCTCCTGCCCTTGCTGGGGAGGAGATGGGGAGATGTGGAGAAGAATTGGAGGGTATGGGAGGGGGAGGGACCTTGAATAAGGATATACACAGATAGAAAATGTGAATTTATTCATAATAAAAAAAATTAAGGCAAATAAATGGATTTGGAGAATATCCTTCCTGATCGATGTATCACAAACCCAGAAAGATAAGCAGGGGATATACTCACTCATTAGTGGAATTTAAACAAAATGCAAAAAGCAAAGCATTTCCAAGCTGCAAACCACAACCACCGAACGGCTTGGGTTCTGAAACACCTTGGACTGGCACCTTGGAGCCCATTCCCTCCAGAGCAACACCTGACCCAATTTTGATGTTGGGATGAGGAAAGTAGATCTGGATGGAGTAAATGTTGAAATAAGACACCTAGTGACCTTGTGACCTCCTGCCCTTGCTAGGGAGAAGGTAAAGTGATGGGGAGAAGAGAGAGTGCCTGGGATGGATGGGAGGGGGAAGATAGTTTGAACAAGGGGATACATGGATAAAAAAATATGACTTTATCCATATTAAAAAAGAAAATAAATAAATAAAAATTCTTTAAGAAAAATTTGTGAGTGTATACTCTAAAAATGCACAGTTGCACTCCAATGTCATTAGCTCAACTATGTTCATAGCAGCATTATTTGTAGTAGCAAGAACCTGGAAACAACCTAGATGTCTCTCAACTGAAGAATGGATTATCAAACTGTGGTACATCTACACAATGGAGTACTACTCAGCACTAAGAAAACATGATATTCTAAAATTTGCAGTCAAATGGATAGATTTGGAGAATATCCTCCTGAGTGAGGTATCACAAACCCAGAAAGATAAGCATGGAATGTACTCACTCATTAGTGGACTCTAAACAAACAAACAAACAAAAACAAAAAAGCAATGCATGCCGAAGCTGCAAACCACTACTACTGAGCAGCTTGGGATCAGAAGCACCTTGGACTGACTCCTTGGATCCCACTCCCCCTAGAGGAACACCTGACTCTGTCTTGATGTTGGTGGGAGAAAATTGGATTTGCCAGAAGTGGAGGCTGAACTAAGCAATATTGTGTCCGTGGGACCTTGGGACAGCCTGCCCATGGGGGGGATGGGTAGATGTGGAGAAGAGACAGTGACCTGATTTGGTGGGAGGGGGAAGGGACCTTGAATAAAGATATACAAGGATAGAAAATGTGACTTCTTTATTCATAACAATAAAAAAGAAGGAAAACTAAAATAAAATAAAAAATTCACAAAATACTAATAACATGTATATGCATATATACATCGTAACTTAGATAAAATATTAAATTTTGCTTGTTGAAAAGTAAAAAAACATAAAAAAAGAAAAATATCAATTTATGATAGTTTTTTCCTTGAATTTTACTATCATTTTTTAATTATATTTTTTAACCATGTTCCTCCTCCTTTCAAAGAACTTTGCACAGTATAATGCTAATAACTTTTTCTAAAAAGTCATTTTATTTATTCATTTTTATTGTTTTAAATCTGTTTTTGAGGGCAGACAACTTGGCAATTTCCTTACAATGTCATTTCTAGGAACTGTAGCAATGTCAGATGTTCACCATGTGTTTTAAAAACACTAAAATTAAAAGATAAAATTGTATGTGATAGCTGACGACAAAATTAAAACTACAACAATAAAACAAATGCATTATTTATTTTTGTAACCTAAGCACTGCAATGCTTTATTTTAGCCTCACCAACCCTTCTATGAATTTGACAGACAGTAAGAGTTTTTTTCTTTCCTTCAGTGTTACAACAAAGGGTTTAAAATTCTCCAGAGGTGTGTGTTCTGACCCATTCTTTATATACAATGTGTTGGTAACTTTCCAAAAATTTCAAAATTTTTTTGCTTGTCTTTCTATAACTAATATATAATTTAATTTCCCTAGAGAATAAAGTAGATATTGTATGATTTTATTTACTTGAGTCAGTCAAATGTGATTTGGCACACAGTGTGATTAAGGTCTCCTATTGTCAGATGCACCTGAGAATTCTGCTGTAGTTGGAGGAAGTTGTTCCCAGCTGCTGCCTGGATGCAGGCCCTGGCAGTACTTTTGAGACTAACTAAGACATCACAGATTTTCTAGCAGCAAGATCCATCTTTCTTATTAGAGTGATGGTCAAGTCTCCATCACTAACAGGAGTATGTTTGCATCTCTCTGTGATTCTGTCAACTTCTCTCTCATGGATTTGATGCTATTTTATTTGGCCTGTGCATAGTGAAAACAATTATGTCTTCTTACATTATTGACTTATTAACATGCACTGCAATTTTTTGCCATTATAAATTTCTAACAATACATTTTTCCTCTCGAATTAATGTTATTTCTATGTTATAGCATTAACTTGAGAGTACTTTGATGTGAAATAGGAACATGAGTACTATGATTATAAAAATCTATGGTATGTTTTCCCTTTTTGAAAGTAATAACAATTTGTTGTATAGACAGCCTTTCATTTTTACTAGCAGTCTTTTATCGTTGTTACATGTCAAATTTTCCTGTCTACAGCAAGCTGTCAGAGGACAGGATTATGTCTCACACATGAGATTCCCCAGGCACCCAATGTGCACAACTTTCCCACAGACTCTTTAGGAGTTACTGGTCAATATACTCAGTGGGTGGTACTAGCTGTTTAAATTCAAACCATGGCTTGCCATTTTCTAGATAGCAACATTAATTTCTCATTATCCTATTTGTTTAATTTATAAGAAGTGGATATTTTCATTATAATTGTTTTCTTGTATAACTTCTTCGTCTAGACTAGAGCAAATGTGTGATAAGCTTCAAGGAGAACTAGAAACATTTTGGATCTGCAGCCTCAGCTTGCCCTGTCTCTATCACAGAGCCTGATACCTAGTTAATGCCCATGTTTTGCCATGTTAGAGAAATAAAAAGTGAAATCTGTTTGAACAAAGAAATATTCCATGGAACATCTCATTATTATTGTGTTGGCAAGATCTCAACATTATTGTTTTTGTCAATTATGACTATAAAAAAAATACAACATTCAGGGTCTAAATTAGTTATTATTCTGTTTGTGTGATAAAAGTCGACTTATGGAAGAAGGCTTTATCTTGACTGATGCCTACAGTGTCCATCCTGGTGGAAAGGAATGCCAGTAAGTACCAGACAAGGTGGCAGAATGGGAGACTGGGAATTTGCTTTTTAAAGATAGAGCAAACTGGAAGTGGCACAGATATTTCACATCTTAAATCCTTTCCTCAATGAAATAATTTTTTTCATCTAATCTGAGTACTTAAATCTTCCCAAGGAACACAAACAACTGAATAGAGAAATTTTCATTCCAAACACTACAGGATTTCTACTATCAAAGGCTTGGGAAGCAAATGAAGAAAAGGTCTAATGAAGAGTCAGAGATTGTCATCAGTGGTTTTAATCTTAGCCATTCTGACAGGTGTAAGATGATATCTCAGAATTGTTTTGATTTGAATTTTCCTGATGGATAAGGATATCCCTCTTGGGCATTTTACCACATTATTATTAATGCATATTAATACCACAAAGACATTTAATCAACTATGTTCATAGCAACATTATTGGTAATAGCCAGACTGAAAACAACTTACATGACCTCCAAACAAAGAATGGGTGAAAATAAAATGTGGTACATTTACACAAATGGGTATTATTGAGTTGAAAAAACAAAAAACAAAAAACAACAAAATCATGAAATTTGAAGGCAGACAGAACTTTAAAAACAAAAACGAAAACAAAAGACAAGAAAACAAGCAAAAAACCCCTTAGTGAGGAAATCTAGACCCATACAGACAAATGATATGTACTCACTTATGAGTAGATATTAGACATAAAGCAAAGATAATCGGGCTGTAATTTGCAACCTTAAAGAAGCTAGGTAACAAGGAGAACCAAATAAGAGAGACGTGTATGTATCCACAGATTACAGATGCATAAGATCCACCAGATACATAAGATCCCCTGGGTAAATTGGAAGCATAAGGTGATGGTAAGAGGAGAAGGCAAACGAACATGAGGAGACTGGATGGCTGTTTGGTGGAAGGACAGAGAATGAAAGAAAGGAAAAGGTCTTTTTCTTTCACCTAGGCATGAGGTGGTGGTGCTGAGGTTCTGAGGCCGCGGGAAGCTTGACACCAGGAGCTAGGGAAGAAGCGCAAACCCGCAGCTACAGCAACCCCAGAGTCCAGCCGCAGCCACCATCCATGGAGTCTAGCCTAGCCGGCTATGGCGCTGTCAATGCCCCTGAACTGGTTGAAGGAGGAGGATGAAGAGCACCTTAAGAAGCTCTTCATCAAGGCTGGCAGTGATGGAGAAAAGCATAGGAAAATGCTGCTTCTCACAGAGGCTCTTCATGATTTGGCTCAAAGGAGTCCTGTTTAGTGTCACAACCGTTGACCTGAAAATGAAGCCCGTAGATCTGCAGAACTTGGCTCCTGGGACCCACACTTTCAACAGCAAAGAAAAAACGGATGTGAATATAAGATTGAGGAATTTCTTGAAGAAGTCTTGTGCCCCTCTAAGTACTTAAAGCTTTCACCAAAACATCCTGAGTCATACACTGCTGGAATGGACATCTTTACCAAATTCTCTGCTTACATCAAGAACTCAAGGCCAGAGAGAGGCTAATGAAGTGCTGGAGAGGGGGCTCTTGAAGACATTGCAGAAGCTGGATGAGTATCTGAATTATTCCCTCCATGATGAGATCGATAAAAACAGTATGTTGGACATCAAGTTTTCCACACACAGATTTCTGGACGGGGATGAGATGACATTAGCGGACTGCAACCTGCTGCCCAAGCTGGACATGGTTAAGGGGGTGGACAAAAAACACCGGAACTTAGATATTCCTAAGGGAATGACAGGCATCTGGAGATACCTGACAAATGTCTACAATAGGAATGAGTTCACCAACACCTGTCCCAGCTACAAAGAGATGGAAATTGCATACAGTGATGTCTCCAAAAAATTTACAAAGTAAACAGCCCTTCTGAGAGAGATGCCTTCATATTCCCCCAAAATGCTTTCCTAACAGATTGCTCTGCCTCCTCTAAAGTAGCAGTGTATTTTGCATGAACATGCAGTTACTCAAGACTAGGATTAAAAATAGACAAAATGCAGTAGTTATCTCCAGTACATACTCTTAAACAGTATTATTCTAAAATCCTCCACCCGGCCCACTTCCCCTGCCTATCTGCTCCCCTCCATCTCAGAGCCACAGGCTAGTCACATGAGAGGCAACACCATCATGTCCATTCACTGGGTATACATGGCAGAACTGTGGTGCAGTATTCAACCGTTAGAATAGAGGTCATGACATCAGTGGACCTCACACTGGTGTATAATACATGGTACAAGGAATATTTATGTAATGGAGAGAGTTGTAATATTGAGTAAGGAACATGGACATACTGTTGGACATACTGTTTCAGTGTAGTCTGTCCTGGAGTGTGTTAAAGGGTGCTGCTGTCTGGGAAGACTGCCTTCTGTAGAGAGACTGCTGGTTTCTTGGTAGATACTTAATTCTGCCTAAACCATGTCATTTGTATAAATTGTAATATCCAATAATATGTTAAAAACTAAAAGGCCAAGAGCTTGGAAAGCATTCTCAAAATGATAAGAGAAGATGGGTGCATTCATTCTCCATTATGTTATCAGATGTGTGGGTTTCATCCAGGGCCATGCATACATTTGCAGCACTATTGCTGCCTTCATCATAATAGGCTCTCTCTCTCTCTCCCTTTCTCTTTCTCTTCTTCCTTCCTTCCCTCCCTCCCTCTCTCCCTCTCTCCCTCCCCCCTCCCTCTCCCCTCTCTTTGCAATGCTTGGAATGGAACCCAGGGCTTTGTACAGGCCTGACAAGATTCTGACCCTGAGCCGGTCCAAGACTCACCTCTCTCTTGTAAACAGCTCCTTTCTTGGGTGACCATATACCTTCCTGTCTTGCAGCAAACAGTGCAAAGGCTGATGCTCAGCCACTTGACTCCTAAAGCAGAATCTCTGGAAGGGGGGTGAAAAATGCATCATCTGACCAGTCCTAAACTTGGTGAAGCACAGGTCACATGCTTCCAGCCCACCTCCAATTTCATTAGACCAAGTAGGAGGGCCCTCACTTCTCTTGGTATAAATTGTGATTGCCATAGTGAGCAAGTATTTCCCAGTTTTGTCTGATCTCAGTTGCCACACCAAGGAATAACACTATTTTTTCCTTGTCGTTTGTTTTGAGATAAGATGATTCTCTGAAGCCCTGATTGGTCTGGCACTTGGTAAGTGAGCCAAGCTGGCCTCAACTATGGCAGTCCTCTTGTGAGCTGAGATTATGAGCCGGCACCACTATGTCTGGCTTGTTTTCTCATTTTTAAACAAAGCCTAAGATGAAAGTTCCTTTGTAGTCTAACCAAGCAGAATGAGTTTACTGTCCCCTCCCACCCAAACAAAGAGGACTTTCTAAGTAGTACTCCAGAGCCTGCTTGTAACTGTACTACATTTTGGTGATTTTTTTTTTTAATGTATCTAGTTGAAGTGCTGTTTCTGAGAGGCTTCCTGCTCCACAGCTTGAAGGTGGCCTGCTTTTCACCTTTGGTGTGCAGATAGTAAATAAACACTGAGGACAGAAGCATCTCACTCATACGCACCCTCCTCCTCCTCCTTAAAACTTAACAGGAATTCACTTGGCATGGGGACAAGGGAAGTTTTACAGTGCATCTCTGTAGCTCAGGGAGGTGCTTGGCTACAGCTTCACCCTTATTGCTGATCAGTGTGAGCACCCACCACTGTGGGAACACTAGATGGTGATGTGTCTGATTCCAGCAGGAGACATTATCTTTTCTTCTTTGAGAAATGACCCAGTAGTGTCTCTATGGGCAGAAGTGCCCCGAATTTACATAGTGACATCTTATCCTTGGGTGGGATTGTCTTTCATGAGGACAATGCCTATTCTTTCAGAGAACAGATGCCTATTCTTTTAGCAAGTGGGCAGAGTGAGGACTTCTCATATTAGTGGTTGTTCAGAAGAGTAATGAGGACACACTGATGCCTACCCTTGGGTGTTCATTCTCTGTGGCTTACAAGTTTGCCTCATGGGTGTTCTTTTGTAAGTGAAACTGGGAAAGTACAAAGGTAGATATGTCAGTACTTTTGTAGAAGTTGAAAGAAGAAAGCTTACTGTTTTACCTTTTTCAGAAAAGTAGATTAAGTAGAAGTAATGCAAACCCTTCCTTATTATTAAAGTCATGAAAGACAACTGTGTATCTCTTTCTTACATTCTCTTTACTCTATTCTTACTAGTTGTTCAGCAACAGATTAGAATTTCATTATAAGTTTACACAAGGTTTAGAAAAACTATCTAGACTTTTTTTTCTCATGTACTTTGATGTGATAAAAAGTCAACTTCATGTGAGGGGTAATTCTTGAATGAGGTTTTCAAACACAAAACGATCTCATATAAAAATGGCAGGTGAAAACTCACAACTACAAAAACTACATGGGCAAAAATTAAAAAAGTGGTGAATGAAAATGTTTGTTAATACTGAGAATACTTAAAGGATGCTATTGAGGAGAATTTATGTTACTTGGGAACATAGACACACATATACATACATACATGCACACATACACTCACAGAGAGAGAGAGAGAGAGAGAGAGAGAGAGAGAGAGAGAGAGAGAGAGAGAGAGAGAGAGGAGAATTTCTAGTCCTTAGTTGTAGAGCTAGCAAATACAATCATTCACAAGAAGAAAAAATTACAAAATTTAGACTGCCCGAAATAAATATTAATGACATTAAAATCGTTCTGGTGAGTGGGATTTGTAGTCTTAGTTTTCTAAAATATTGTACAAAAGAGAAAACCTCTACTCATAACTTATGAGTTCAGAATCATAAAGAAGCAAAAAAAAATGTTTCTTTCCAGATCCATGCTGGATGGAAAAAGAAGCTGTTCTTAGGCACAAACATCTTACCTCCCTTGTTTCCTCTCTTCATAAGCAGGTAGCATGTGCAGGTGGATTTGTATATTCACCCCAATCATTTCAAAACAGAAAAAAATATTAGCTGCTCAAATTGTAACATTTTTAATCATAATGCAGTTTTAAAGAAAACAAAGAAAAAACTTTCTGTAAAAGAAAATATAGAGTTAATGTGGAGGTAATTTTTCATGTATAAAATTCTACCATTCTACAACATCACTGGCAAGATGGACCTTTTCTTCTATTCACTTAATTTATATCTACATACTTATACTTAAATGGAAAATATCACAAAGGGAAAGATCCTTGAGTTTGTCTCTCTGAATACCTTGAACTTTTTCCTTAACAACTTACGTAGCCAACATGGTATTGATTTTTAGATTCAGCTGTATAAATTAAACAGTGGCTGCTATTCTGATCTATTTCTCTAAACTTCCAGTGACTTGATAGCTTTCAAAGAGATCTTTTAATATTACTGAAGAATCCATCAAACTTCACCTGCATAACAGGAAATTGCTAATGCTTGACTTCTACACCCAACTTTTCCTTAGGTCTCTTTCCTTCTAAATACACATTTGTTCAAATAAATTATCCCTTGATTAAATGTCACTCTTACAAAAGTGACACATGGGACTAAATTCATTTCTCAGTAGTGTAGGTTCTGCCCTACCTAATCCTACCACCAAATAATACTAATGAGCAATTTATATTGACTATTTATCATTCTAGACATCTCACTGTTACATGTTACTCTAACCTCAAGAATTAGCCACTGACACTATTTGTGTTTTATTGATGAATAAAATGCAAATACTTTTTTTATTATCAATTGCATCCAGACAGTATTTGTTATTAGCATTTAAGATACTGCTGACTATATCAAAGTATGCTGAAATCACTAAGAAGGTAAATCCATGCTAGGATACAGATTATATTCCAAAGTCCTTTGGAAGATGATCTGAACAAATTAAATTCTTAAATGTAATTTCAGCTTATTTTTCAAGAATTGAAATTCTGTCCTCTCTCTGTGTCAAAATCACTGCAGTGGATGATAAAATTCTTATAACCCTTCTGTCTTTTTCTTCTGTCTCTTTTACTCCTTCCTCTTCTCCCTTTATAAAAATTTTGCCAAGCATCTCACAGTGTTTATGTTTTCATCAAAAGTTTGAGACATAATAATATTCTACCCAGAAAACCTTCAAGTGTTTTGTGGCTCTGAGTCTTAGCATGTTTGCATCATGTTTGGGTGTGATAATACTGTATAGAGGATGGTATGACCTGCAAACACACTGATCCTCAGAAAACTAAGCTGGTGAAGATATTTTTCTGCTTATTGTAAACTGGCTTTAGCTAAATTAGATTAACCATAACTCAAAGAAATGAGCATCACATATGGATATATGCATTGCAGTCACTGTAAATTATCAATGCTGTTTAAGACAATGTGTAGTGGGATTTTGTTGTGGTACATTATAAATATTTGTTTACAATGGGTTAATAAAATCAGATTGGCCAGAAGGCAGACAGGCAGTGTGCATAGAGCAACCAGACTAAGAAATCTTTGGGAACAAGAAGAGCAAAGCACAGATGCCAGCAGATGCACAGGAAAGAAGTGAAAATGCTGCTCTGGGAAAAGGTACAAAGCTGCCACGTGGCTAAACGAATTATTAGAAATGGATTAAGCTAGGATCAGTGAGCTAGGTAGCAATATACCTGAGCTACAGGCTAATTAGCATGAAAGAACATAGACCTTTGTGTGATTGTTTGAGGCTAAATCACAGTGGGGCTGCAAGTGGGTCTGAACCTCGGGGCTAGGCTGAAATGTCCAGTCCAGAAACTTTATACTACAATACTGTATGAAAATTTTCCTTAGACCCCAACAACAAGATGATGGTATGCCTCTTATCTTACAAAAATTACAATGATATAATTTACTCTTTTGTGGTAGAAAATCCTCACAATCTTTTGATCTGTTACATATGTAAGCATTACAGTAACTTCAATGTTTTTATATTTTTAACATAAATAAGGCTTATTTATTTTACATTAATTTATTTCATATATATACATACATATCTTACACCATTTTAGGGTTATTATTTAAATAAAGCAAAATATTTTACTTTTTTGAGGTGAGAATGTTTGTCTGTATGCTGGGAATATCATTCTGTAAATAGAGGAATTGTTTTGGTCTGTGTTGAGCACTGTAGAAATAGGAGGGAAATTGAGGTTCAGATAGGAAGAGGGCAGAATCACACAGACTTGATCTAGTCACCAAAGAAGAACTCAGGTGAGGTACGGGCTGGGCCACATGACCAGATAGATTAATGGAAATTGGATAAATTAAAATGAAAGCAGTGTGTGTAAGACATAGGCAAAACAGGATAAAATGAATATAAGCTTCTGAATCATTTTTTGGGGGGGAAAAAGGCCACAGACAGGTCTGGGTCTGAATGCAGTCAGAAACCTCTTACAACAGATGGCATTCCAATGAGGGCTGAACACCTGCCTAAAGCCTGAGAAAGCTTAAAAAGCATTCTAGAGCCCAGAAACAAAGCCAAAGGCAGCTTGTGAATCATATCTCTAAAATGGCTCATGGTATAGAGACACTGTGGTGTTCAGGCTTGCATTCAAAATGGCAGGTCCATGATAGGCAGCTTAAATCAAGGCCGATTCACATAAGTCTCAGAGAAGACTTGGTAAAAGCAACAAGCTGCATGTGATTGAGTTAAAGTTTCTGTTCATATTGAACAAAAGGAGAACAGAATCAAAGATGATTTCTTGGTAGCAGCATTTTCTGGGACTGCTCTGTTTGCTAGCTGTGTGCATAAGCAGCTCCTTATAAATATATAAATTTATAAATTTATCTAGGTACATATATAAATTCTACATATCTAGAATTTAAGGATATGCAAAAAAAAGCAGATTCGGATGGAGAAAAACCTTTAAATGGTTTAAAATGTATGTGAAAAAGAATATGTAGACTGGGAGAGAAAAGAAAAGGGGTACAGAAAGCCCTTAAAAAGAGCAATAGGGAATAAAATATAAAAATCCACGTAAGATGACAAATACTCAAGGAGTCTGGATTATGATTATTATTATTTAATTTTTTAACTTTTAATAAGCTAACTGCAGAAAGATAATTGATTACAAAGGTTACTAAGCTAAAAAAAAACAACTTTAAAATTTGTGTCTACGGATATGTTGCTTTGGGAAGAGTTTCTGTTTTTGTTTCCACGGAATGAGAACCTGTGGGATTGCTTCAAGACAAATATGGTTTGATATCCAAGACCACCTGAAAATTTTCTGATAGAAAAAGATGTCACATTGGATTCAAGACTAAGATGGTCCAGGCTTAAAACCCTTGTAAGTATTACTTTCTGTTGTTTAAGTGCTCCTTAAACAACAGAAAGTAATAATGTAAAATACTACACCCAAATTCCCAAAATAATGTTTATAAATATTTGTCTTCATTATAAGTGAATAATGGTCATAGTCAATCTCTTTCTTAAAAAGGAGGGAGTATAATATAGGAATAATTAAAATAGATAGATGAATTTTGGTTTATTGATACAAATTTAAAGTCAATTTTGTTAAACTGTATGAATTTTCTACTCTTGTTTAAGATGTAATGTTTATGTAACTCATTTAAAATTGTAATGTACAATTAAGAAATGCAGATTGATAGTCAGCTATGATATCCAAACTTATAGTCATGTTAGTTAGGTTTTTGTGGGTATACAAAGATACATTTCAATTACATGGGTATTTTTTCAAACACTTTAAAGACCTATTGAATAAGACATTTAAAATATTTTAGGAACTTAGATTTTTCTGGACAGTGAGACAGGTCTGCTCCTGGCAGTACCAATGTACTTCAAAAGAATGATGGGCATTGAAGAAATTGTATGTAGAATTTACTCTGTGGCAGAAGTTAGCCACTGGAGAAACTGTTCTTGTATTGACTGTTAGACAGAAAGCTATATGAACTGGACATGAAGGTTCCATGGGAAAGTGACATCTGAACTTTGGCATAACAAGCTGAGATGCTTGGTCAGGTTCCTGCTTTGCAGAGAAAATAGCCAGGCATTCTTCAGGACACAAGAAGTGACTGACAAACTATGCCAGATTTCCTGCATCACTGAAAGATATGCCAGAGACTCTGGGCCTGTAGGCTGAAGATGGATGTCTCAATGTTACAAAGGAACCTTGAGTGACTGTCCAGGCAAACAGATGTCATCTTTATCATTTTTAGATTTTGGAAGTAGCTTGCACTTCCTGTTTACTTTGGTAACATTATATCTTTCTCTGGTCTTTGATGTAGTTGAAGATTTGATAATTATAGGTACAGTTTTTAATTAGTTATTTTAAAAGGTATTAGATAAGAAACTCTAGATTCCAAAGGATAATTTAGATGATAAAATATTTTCTTTAATTTTGTTAAATACAAATAGACTAGTTATTGTAACTGTAATTCTTACTTGATAGCTATTTTGTTATATGTAATTTTGCTATATTAAAATTGAAACCTTGCTTTTTGATAAGACAGAAAAGAGGAAGTGAGGTCAGAATGTTCATCTGTATGCTATATTTATCATTCTAAAAATAAAGGAACACTTTTGGCGTGTGGTGAGCACTGTAGCAGTAGGCAGAAAATCAGAGACAGGTAGAAGAAAGATGGATTTGAACAGACTCAATTCAGGTGCCAAAGAAGAATCAAGTAAGGAGCCCAGGTAAGCCATAGGATAGGCCATTTAGCCATATACATTAATAAAAATGGATTAAATTAAGATGAAAGAGTTAACTAACAATGTGCCTGAGACATAGGCCAAAGAGGATAAAATTATTATAAGTGTCTGAGTCACTTTGGGGGCAGAAAATGGCCGAGGGCAGTTCTGGGCCTCTGGCCCAGGTGGGATCAGAAACCTTATACAACACTTTTTGTTTTTAGTTTTTTAAAATATTTCTGTTAATTCTTTGAAAATTTTGTGTAAAGTCTTTAATCATATCAATTTGTCATTTCTCCTACTACCTCCTCCCAGATCTACCCCTGCTTTTCAATTTCATGTTTCTCTTATTAAATAACACATAGCATCCAATTTATTCTTCCTGTATATCCCTGTATGTGTGACCCTCCACTGGAGCATGTCAGACATATCAGGAGCTACACCCTTGAAGAAAACTGTTTTCTCCCTGGAAACCATTAAATGTCCATAGTGCCTCAGTTAGGATTGGAGGCTCATGAATATCATCACCTTATGCTAGAATATTTACTGGATGGACCTTGTATGGTTCTTGTGGGTCTTATGCAGACAACCACAGTTAGAGTAAATTCATGAGTGGAATATTCCTAATAGCCTCAGAAGACACTGTCTTTGGTCTTCCTACCTTCTGTCTCTTTTTTGATCTTTCACAATTATTCCTTTGGTCTCTGGAACAGGCTTTAAAATAGACAGAAATGAGTCTAAACCTAATCCTCAGTCATCTCTGAGGTATTTGCTGTGACATTTATCCAAATTGGGACTGTCTCATACCATATGTCTAAAACACTTGGTTTTCTAGTTTTCTATTGTTTGGTTTCCTGCCCTCAGTACATTCTAGATTACCAGCTCAAATGACCAACAAAGTGCGCTAATAATTTTAATGTCCTGATGATCCTGAGAATTTCTTCTGTTATATGGACATGTAGTCTGTACTACAAAATTCCGGGGTTCTTCACTCCAACCTCTATTTCTGTAGACAGAGTTTAAAGACCCAGGTTTTGCATTTTGGAGTTCTAGAACCTCCGGAAGATCATTTTTCTGGTGATTTAGATCCTGAGCCTTCTTCTCTGGCAGAGCCTCCCAATTCATTGATACTCCTGCTTCTTCCCCAGAACACTTTCTTTCCATAACCTCTTCTACACTGCCATATGCTTCACCTAGTAGCCAGTCTTCTTCCCTTTATTCACACACACACACACACACACACACATCCAACAAAGGTGAAAGGCCAACCTCCTCTCCCTTACCCACTTCCTTGCCTTCCTCTTCTTCTTCTGAAGGCCTTTCTGTATCACCATAGATGCCTCCCGCTTCTATAACTCCATAACCTGCACCCTGGTTCCTATCCACACAATATCCAAGCCCCTATAATCCTCTAACTGTAGATTCTCCTATTAAGGTCTCAACAGACTCCTTCCCTCCCCTGACCCCTCTAGAAAGTGACCAGAGAGCTAAGGGAATTGTTCAAGTCCATGTACCTTTCTCCCTTCAGGAATTCTCACAGATCAAAAAACAATTAGCCTTCTGTTCCCCTGATATTCCTGCCTATATCAAGAAGTTTCCTTATCCCTCCAAACCTGACCTTGAATAACCTTTATGTCTTATAGGGCTCCGCATTTACTCCTGAGAAGTAAAGATGAGTTCAGGCAGTAACTAGACAGTAAGCAAACCACACTCAAGAAATGAGTAATGTAGTCCCTATAGGTGACATAGTGGTTCCTGCTATATATCTAGAACTACCAGATAGGTCAAAATGGCAGCCAGAGGAGGGACTTTATAGTCTGCTGCCTCTTTTAGGGTATGGATATAATCTGTAACAAAGTTGTTAATTTTGACAAGCTCCAAGAGATTACAAAGCAAGCTGACAAAAATTTGCCCATTTTTCTGAATTAATTTCAAGAGCTCATGATCTGCTTTGACTTAGCCTCCCCAGTGGGATCGTCAGTTCTGGCTACTCATTTTATTTCACAGTAATTGTTCAATATTAGAAAGAAACTAAAAAAGGCTGAGGATGGTCCCTAACCCCCATATAGAGGTTAAAAAAATTGGTTCTAAAATTTTTTTTTTAATGCCTGAGAGGGGGTGGCAGTCTTCCTGGCAGGCTCAGCTACAACAGAAGGCTATCCTCCAAGATCACACCTTGGCCAGCAGCACTCCTCCAAAGGGAACAAGGGATGTGGATCCACAAGACTCCATCCTGTTGGAGCCCAGCCAGGAGACTGCTTCAAATGCAGCCAGGAAGGCTACTGGTCCCAAAGCCATTTTAGCCCTTTGGCACCTACCAGGCTATGCCCTGTCTGCCAGCAGCCTTGCAACTAGAAGTCAGAGTGCTTCAATATATGTACCTTCACTGAGCTTTGTCACAGGGGCAAGGTCACATTAGTGTAGGCATCTAAGACTCCTCTGGCCTGTGAGCTCTAATTTAGCCTGGGGAAGGACTGACAACACTCAGACTTGGAGCTTCCCATTACCCTTGTCAAACCCAGGGTAATGTTTCATCACCTTTCTGGTTGACACATGAGGTACCGTTTCTGTCTTTATCTCTCACTTGGATTCCATAGTTTGCAAATCTATACATTGGGCATGGACAGGACCCTCTCCTTTTTGTCTAAAACATCCATTTTCCTGCATCCTTGTAGGCAATTTGTCTGACACTCTTTTCTAGTCAAATAAATTTTCTCTATGCCTGTACTTGGCTGCAATACCCCAAGCCACTTAGAGGCCATCTTTTCCTTGGTCTCTGCAGTCTCTCCTGACTCTGATATCTTTACCCTAATTACCTAAGAGTTTCCTACCCAAGACTGCCCTGTCCTGAGCCTCCCAGATCCAGACAACCATTAAGTACGGATATCTCTACCCTGGTGATCACTACCCACTACCACCCAGTCCTATTTCACCGTAAGGAACCCTCCTCCTTCCTTTTTAGACCCCAGCTTCCAATTTTCATCATGGTCTCAAGCCCATTATTACATGCATCCTATCTCAAGAACTTATAATTCCTATTGATTTGCTTTGTAACACTTCTATACTCTCTGTGCATAAACCTTCCAGTTCTTACCATAGTTCAGGACCTCTGCCTCATTAATGAGGCAGTTATCCCAACTAACCCTATGATTACCAACTCTTATACAGTTTTCTCTAACAATCCTCCTACAACTTCCAACTTTACAGTCCTGGACATAAAACTCAACTTAAAAGACTTTTTATTGTTATTATTATTAATATTTTTTACATTGTCCCTCCACATCCTGCTTCAATTTTTATTTTATTATTGTTATTATTATTATTATTATTATTATTATTATTATTATTGTGTGTGTGTATGTATTAAATTCAGAGACCCCTGATACATAGTCAGAAGACAACACATAAGGACTATATTCTTCCTGGATTTCAGGATATTCTCTTTTTCTTTGGCCAAGTCTTGCCCTGGAAATTTTCCACATTTAACCCCAGTGATAACACACTTCTCCAGAATATAGATCATATCCTATTTGCAGTGTGCCCCTCTCCCTTCCCCTGTCCCTGTAACAGTCTATCTCTTTGCTCCTAGACTACCTTGGCTCCCTGGGATGACACGTTTTTTTCCTATCTAAGGCTCAGCTATTTTTCTTGAGGTTCTGTATTTGCATATTAAGCTCAGCCTGGAATCTAAGACCTCCACTTCTGACTGAATCGGATTCCTGTGGCACTTATAACTCCCAACTACAGCAGGCCAAATTTTCTCATTTGGGAAACTGATAGGATTCTTCCATCACTGAATCTCTAACTTTGCCATCATTGCTAATCCTCTGTACCAAGCAACAACAAGAGTGACCTCTGCAAGGCCCCTTACCCACCCAGCCACCATCTGTCCCCACTTCTCTTTATTGCAGGAGACTGTCCTAATGGCCCTCTTCCCTGGATTTTCCAGACTACACCCACCCCTATCACTTATTTTACAGATGAAAATGTTGCAGTGTCCAGAGCCCTTGCTTCATCCTGTGTTTTTCCTATTCAAAGAGTTAGATTCCACCATGTATGGATGACAGCCATTTTTGAGAGCCTGAGTATAAATGGCCAAACTCACCCTAGAGGCTCTCAAGATCACCCCATTTCAAGCAATCACTGTATACTCCACCTACCACCTCTCAGACTTCTAAGTGATTCTTCTGTTTCCTTCCTTGGGCGCTCATGTGTCTCAGTTTCATTTACTGTTTCTAGAAAATCCTTAAATTTCCTTGGCCTTCAACCCCACCTTAAACTTTGCAACCTTCTTCTGTCTCTTCCTCTTCGGATACTCCTCTCCCTCCTGCCCAGTGGCTGTAGACGTCTTACACTCACCTTGGTCTGGTCTCCTACAACAATCCCTCACAGACCACCAACTTACCCTCTTTGTAGGTGTATGCTCTTTTATAGACAGATCCAAAAAACAACACGTGGCTTAGTAGGTTGTCATCTCCACTAAAATGTTGAAGCAATCCAACTGCCTGCTGAGACCTCTTCTTAAAATGTTGAATTAATCACCTTGAATAGAGAGCTATAAATAAAGGTTAATGGGCTAACATCTACACTGACCTTAAATACACCTTTTTATTAGCCCATACCTATTCTGTCCTTTGGAAGGAATGGGGCTTCCTTTCTATCAAGGGTACTCCCTTTGTCAATAGATACCTCTATGGCTAAGATCTAGAAGGTCCTTCAGTTCTCTGCAGAGTTAGCCATATTCCACTGTTGGGGCATCAGGCCTCCAATGACTCAGTGGCCTGAGGCAATGTCAAAACCAACTCAGTAGCCTTGGTACTGGTTTCCAGTTCCACTGGATCTACAGTACATAATTTATATTTGACACCCTCTGCTTGGCTCAGGTACCAAGCAGAAAAGAGGGACAAACTTCTAAATAAAAGGACAACAAAGACAAAAAATGAGTGGCTCTGCTTAAATAACTGTCTTGTACTCCCCCGGGTCAGTTGCTCTCCATCATTCAAACATCCACAATATCTTACATATAGGTTCCACTTCTTAGAGCCCTTTTTTGACCGCACTTATCTCCAAGCATTTATTTTACAAATCCATGTCTGTCAGATGTACATTAAAGCCAACATGAAAAAGCCATCCATATATAACAGCCATTGCACCAGCTCTAGAACACCAACCAGGAGAGGACTGGGAGATTGACTTCATCCATGTGCCTACTCATAAAAGCCTCTGCCATCTTTTAACTCTTGTTGATATCTTTATTGGATGGATAGAAGTGTTCTCCATATCCAAGAAAACAGCAGATGTGGTGGCTCAGGTACTTCTTTAGTACATCATTCCTCAGTTCAGCTTGTTACTGAGCATCCAAATGGACAATGGCACAACTTTCACTTTCAGGATAATTGAGCTTTTGTCTAAAGCCCTCAACATATGGATATTACACATTTCCTACTAATTCCAATTCTTAGGGAAAGGCTGAGAGAACCAATAGACTAGTCAAGCAACAAATAACCAAACTCTTTATCAAATCCAGGTTGTCTTCTCATTGCCCTTACCCAACTCTGGGCTATGGCACATTTTTCTAAAAGCCTAAGCTCCTTTGAACTCCTATCTATAAGTCTTTTCCTTCTCAACCAGAACTTGCCAGCCAAGAACCTCCATTGGCCAGGTACCTACCCTACCTCTTTCTCTTATGGTTTCTTCTCTGTTCATATGCTGACAGTTATCTCTGTGCCCCTATGCAAATGGACCTAGCTGCTCCCATGCTTGTTCAAATCTTCTGGGGAGACTGAATACTCTTTAAGAAGTTATCTCCTAAGTATTTGGGCCCTAGTGAGAAGGAACCTATATATAAAAATATGATACCACAAAATTTTATTCAGCTGTAAAGATAAACAAAATTACAAAAATCCAAAGGTAAATGGGTTTAGCTGAAAAACATTACACTGATTGAAGTACCTCACATCTATCCAAATAAATGTTCTCATTCTTTTGTGGATCTTCATATTCATGTGTTTTTTAAAAGTACCTTTAAAATTCAAGAATTAGAAACAACCTAAGTGAGAAAAGCAAAGAAAGAATAAACAGAAGAAAGGATCCATAACAAGCTGATATGAATATTAAAGATAAATGAAGGAAACAGAGGTAAAGCTCCAGCCTTGGGTGTGCAGAAAAGGGCTAAATAGATGGCTTAACACCTTAGAGCACTTGTGTTCATGAAAAACACCTAGGCTCATTTCTGAATATCCATGGTACCTACAACTCCTGCTCTAACTCTATCATTTTCTTCTGGCATTTGCAAGTCACCTGTATTCATTTGCATAAACACACACATACTACCTACTCTCTTTCTCTCACAAACTATATATTTCAAAAGTGACAACTAGGCCTATAAAATTCAGACCCATATCCAGAACAGAATCAGAGATGAGGGGACTTCAGCTCCTGAGCCGCCCTCTTGAAGAATCTTTCTCTCAGTCTGGGGTCTCACCCACGATTCTGACCTTACACTTTCACTAGCAGACAAGCCCTTGGCTAAAGCTAGGAGGGGCCCTCCATAGTTATCCCTAGCAGAAGGGACTCCCATGGCTGGGCACCACCTCCAGATGTAACTGTGTCATCATAGAAACACAAAGCAGACCAATGTCCAAAGAAGAGTCAGACATCATGAAAACCCCAGTTTTAGAGCAGGCAGGAGACACACAAGCCCTCTAGCAACAACTGAATAGGACCTGACTAAGAGTGAACCACTGAAACCACTGAAGCAATGGGCAGACACCAGTGCAAGAATACATATAACAATATAAAGAACAACATGGTAACATCAAAAGAAACTGGTCGTTCTATAATACCAAAACCTGAACAAAGCAATGAAGAGGAAACAACAGCAAAAACATCTTTATGAAGATTATAGAAGGCTTAAAAGAGGATATAAAAAATTCCCTTAAGAAAATAGAAAAAATACAAACAAAAAATGGAAGATATAAACAAGTCCTTAAAAGAAAACCAAAATAAGGAAAACCAACAAATGAAAGAAAAATTTCAAGAACTAAAAATTGAAATAGATGCAATAAAATAGGAACAAAATGAGGCAAAGGTGGAAATAGAAAATCAGAAGAAAAGAGCTGGAACTACAATACAAGTATAACCAACAGAATCCAAGAGGTGGAAGAGAGAATCTCAGGAGTGGAAGACTCAATAGCAATAATAGATACATCTGTCAAAGTAAACACTTAAACCAAAAAAGCAATAACGCAAAATGTTCATGAAATTTGGGACACCATGAAAAGACCTAATCTGAGAGTAATAGGAATAGAAGAATACCAGCACAAAGGCACAGATAGTGTATTCAATAAAATCATAGAAGAAAACTTTCCCAATCTAAGTAAGGAAATGCTTATAAAGATACAAGAAGCTTACAGAACATCAAATAGATTAGACCCCCCCAAAAAAGTCTGCTCACTGTATAATAATGAAGCCACAAGACATACAGAACAAAAACAAATTTTAAGAGCTGCAAAAGAAAAGGGCAAACTTACCTATAAAGGCAGACCCATGAGAATTATTCAAGACTATTCAATAGAAAAAATGAAAGCAAGAAGGTCCTGGTTAGAAGTTATATAAACACTAAAAGAACATGGCTGCCAATCCAGACTAATATACCCAGAAAAACTATCAATCATATAGATGGAGTAAACAAGATATTGTACAACAATTCGGACTTAAACAATAAATATCCACAAATCTGGCTCTTCAGAAAGCAATAGATGGGAAACTACAACCTAAGGATTCCAGATAACTCTGAAACCACAATCAATAATCCCACAAAAGAAAAGCCCAGGGAAAGGAAATACATACAAGCTATCACCAAAAACAACAGAAAATAACAATCAATGGTCATTAATATCCCTTAATATCAATGGACTTAATTACCCTATGAGAAGACACACCATAATTTGATAGATATAAAAACAAAAGCCATCCTTCTGCTGCATTAAAGATAGACAAAGGCTCAGAATAAAGTGTTGGCCCCAAGAAACAAGCTGGTGTCGTCATCCTAATATCTAGCAAAGTAGACTCTAAACTAAAATCAATTAAAGGAGACCAAGATGGATGTTGCTTATTCATCTCAGAAAAAAATGGTGGAGATGAGATGAAAATCTGAATATTTATGCCCCTAATATAAGGGTAACTACATATGTAAAAGAAACACAACTAAAGCTCAAACCCCACATCAAATGTCACACTCTAATAGTGGGAGACTTTAATACCTCACTTTCACCCTTGAATAGGTCAACCAAAAAAAGACTCAACAGAGAAATAAGAGGTATAACAGATGTTATGATACAAAAGGACTTAATAGATATTTACTGAAGCTTCCACCCAAACACAAAGAAATATACATATTTCTAAGTACCATATAACTTTCTCTAAATTGACTACATAAGTGGTCATCAAACCAATATCAATAGATACAAAAAATGGAAATAATCCCTTTTATCATATCAGGCCTTCATGGTCTAAATTTAGAGTTCAACAGCATCAAAAAATCACAGAAAATCAATCACTTCATGGAAACTAAACATCATGCAACTGAACCTCCTCTGTGTCAAGGAAGAAATTAAGAAAGGAATCAAAGACTTCGTGCAAATTAAGGAAAATGAATCCATAACATACTTAAACTTATGAGACACAATGAAACTAATCTTAAGAGGAAAATTCAAAGAATTAGATGCCTATATGAAAAACATAGAGATATCTCACACTAGAGATCTAAAAGCACAGCTGAAAGCCTTAGAACAATTAGAAGCAAACTCATCTAGAAGGAGTAGATGACAGGAAATAATCAAACTTAGAGCTGAACTCAATACAATAGAAACCAAAAGGAAAATACCAAGAATCAATGAATCAAACAGTTGGTTTTTTGAGAAAGTCATCAAGATAGATAAACCCTTATCCAAACTAACCAAAAAAGCAGAGTGAGAGTATCCAAATCACAAAATCAGAAATGAAAAGGGGGACATAACAATAGATGCCTAGAAAATCCAGAGAATTATCAGGTCATATTTTAAAAATCTATACTTCATAAAACTAACAAACCTAGAAGAAATGGACAGCTTCTTCGACAGGTACCACTTACTAAAATTAAATCAAGAAGAGATTAAAGACCTAAACAGACCTATAACTCCAAAGAAAATTGAGACTGTGATTAAAAGCCTCCCTCCAAGTAAAAAAAGCCCAGGTCCAGATTGTATCAGCGCAGAATTAACTAAACATTCAAAGAACTAATAACAATATTCCTCAGACTGTTCCATAGAGTAAAAACAGAAGAAATATTGCTAAACTCTTTTAAAGAGGCCACAAATAGCCTAATACAGAAGCCACTAAAAGACACAACAAAGAAAAAGAATTACAGACCAATTTCCCTGATGAATATTTGTGGTGGAATGTTCTCTGTACGACGTAAATAAATAACTGTTTGGACCCATGCACGGCACCATAGAAGTGGGTGGAGAATCAGAGGCAGCCAGGCAGGTAGGAAAGGGTGGAGTTACTCACTCTGCATCGAACCCCTAAGAGGAGCAGACATGTAAGAGGTACCGGCCAGCCACTGGTATAAGTATATAAGCGTGTGATTAATTTCTTTTGGGGGACAAAAGCCGCGGGCAAGCAGACCAGGTTCCAAACCACAGCCGCCGCACACGCCAGGTTACAAACTCCAGGTTGCAAACTTCCTAGACTCAAAATGGGCAGGGGAAAAACTTACTACTACAAATATTAATGCAAAAATTCTCAACAAAATTCTGACCCACCAAATACAATATATAAAAAAATATCATCTACACAATCATATAGGCTTTATCCCAGAAATGCAGGGATAGTTCAACATACAAATATCTATAAGTGTCATCTCTCATATAAACAAACTGAAGGACAAAACATATCATTTTATCCTTAGATGCTAAAAATCCAACATTTCTGTATGATAAAAGTTCCGGAGGGATCAGGAATACAGGGAAAATATTTAAATATAATAAAGGCAATTTACAAGAAGGTGACGGCCAACATCAAAATATGTGGAGAAATACTCAAAGCATTCCCACTAAAATCAGGAACTAGACAAGGATGTCATCTCTCCCCTTATCTATTCAATATAGTTCTCCAGATTTTAGCTACAGCAATAAAAGAACAAACGAATATTAAAAGGATATAAATTAGAAAGAAGTAAAACTATATTTGCAGATTACATGATTGTATACATAAGTGACCCATAAAATTCTACCAGGGAAATTCCACAGCTTATAAACACCTTCAGCAATGTAGCAGGATACAAGGTCAACTCAAAGAAATCAGTAGCCCTCCTATACACTAAAGATAAAAGGGCTGAAATAGAAATAAAGGAAACATCACCCTTTACAATAGCTGCACATAGCATTAAATACCTTGGAGTAATTATAACCGAAGAAGTAACAGATCTATTTGACAAAAATGTTAAATCACTTAAGAAAAAAATTTCAGAGGATATCAGAAAATGGAAAGATATTCTATGGTCCTAGATAGGTAGGATCAAAATAGTAAAAATGCAGTCCTATCAAAAGCACTCTGCAGATTCAATGTAGTTACCATCAAAATTCCAACACAAATTTTTACAGACCTTGAAAGAATAATACTCAAATTCATTTGGAATAACAGTGATGCCAGAATTGCCAAAACAATTTTGTTCAACAAAAGAACCTCAGGAGGCATCATTATCCCCAAGTTATACTTCAGAGTTACATATCCTTCAAGTTATACTATAGAGCTACAGTAATAAAACAAAGCCTGGTGCTGGAATAAAAACAGACTTGTGGATCAATTGGATTGAAGACCCCAACATTAACTCACACAAGTATGAACACCTGTTCTTTGACAATGAGGCTCAAAATATTCAATGGAAAAAAAGATAGTATCTTTAACAAATAGTGTTGACATAACTGGATGGTAGTGTGCAGAAAAATGCAAATAGATCCAAACCCATCACCCTGCAAAAAAACACCTCTAATCCAAGTGGATGAAAGACCTCACCATAAACCCAGTCACACTGAACTTGAGAAAAATGAAAGTGGGATATACCCTCCATCACATTGGCACATTTAGACCCCTTTCTAAATATAACACCAGTAACACAGACAATAAGAATAACAATCAGTAAGTGGGACCTCCTGAAACTGAGAAGCTTCTGTAAAGCCAAGGATATAGTCAATAAGACAAAATAACAGCCTAAAGAATGGGAAAAGATTTTCACCAACCCTACAAGTGACAGAGAACTGATCTCTACGGTATATAGAGAACTCAAGAAAGTGGCACCCAAAGCCCTAAATAGCCCAATTAAAAAATGTGGTTTAGAAATGATAAGAGAATTCTCAGCAGAAGAATTGCAAGTGGCTGAAAGAAACTTGAGAAGGTGCTCAACATCTTTAGGCATCAGAAAAATGCAAATCAAAACATCTTTGAAATACTACCTTACATATGTCAAAATGGCTAAGATTAAAACCACAGATGACAGCCTATGTTGGAGAGGATGCCTAGCAAAGGGAGTACTCCTCCATTGGTGGTGTGAGTGTAAGCTTGTTTAGCCACTCTGGAATGCATTATGGTGGTTTCTCAGAAAACTGGGAATCAATCTTCTCAAAGATCCAGCAATACCCCTCTTTGGCATATACTCTAAAGGTGCACATTTAGACTCCAAAATTAAAAGCATTAGCTCAACTCTGTTTATACCAGCATTATTCATAATAGCAGGAATCTGGAAACAACCTAGATGCCCCTCAACTGAGGAATGGATTAACAAACTGTGGTACATCTATACAATGGAGTACTTATTATTCAGCAGTAAGAAAAAATGATATCCTAAAATTCACAGGCAAATGGGTGGATTTGGCAAATATCCTTCTAAGCGAGGTATCACAAATCAAAAAAAAAAAAAAAAAAAAAAAAAAAAAAAAAAAAAAAAAAAAAAAAAAAAAAAAAAAAAAAAAAAAAAAAAAAAAAAAAAAAAAAAAAAAAAAAAAAAAAAAAGCAGGGAATGTACTCACTCATTAGTGGCCTTTAGACAATACGCAAAGCACACCCAAGCTGTAAACCACAACCACCGAACAGCTTGGTATCTGAAGCACCTTGGATGGGCACTTTGAAGCCCATTCCCTCCTGAGGAACACCAAATCAGTCTCGGTATTAGGATGAGGAAGTCGAACTTGCCTAGAGTGGATGCCAGGACCAAGCCACCTTGGGACCTCCTGCCCTTGCTGGGGAGGAGATGAGGAGAAACAAAGAAGAGAGAGTGACTGGGAGAGTTCAGGAGGGGAAAAGAGTTTGAACAAGGAGATACATGGATAGAAAAATGAGACTTTATTCAAAAATATAAAAAAAAAGATGTCTATTTCCTAATGAGGTTCTATCTCTCTATTCTTCTCTGACATCTGGAAATGGCACTAAGTTATGTAGCTTCTGCATCTTTTCTTTTTACTAGTGGTTGAGAAATATATTTCACTTTAACTCAGAAGTCAACTGTCTCTGAGAACTCTGTGTTATGTTAGCAGCTAGGAGAAATTTTAAAAATCCATTAGATATATGTTCTGCTTCCAGTCCATTAAGCTTTGCAGGTTTGCCTGTCCATTTCTTTTATTTTATTTATAGTTTTTTTTTTTTATCCACGTATCCCCTTGCTCCCCCTCTCTTCCCCCTCCCAAGCCCTCCCTATCTTTCTTCAGCCTCCCTCCTCCCCATCCCCCATTCTGTCCCCAAAAAGGGCAAGAAGTTCCAAGGTGGATGAGTTTAGCCTTCATTCCAGGCAAGTCCAATTTCCTCATCCTAGTATCAAGACTGGGGTAGGTGTTCCTCTGGAGGGAATAGGCTCCAAAGTGCCAGTCCATGCACAAAAACACAGTCTGATCCCTCCCCTTGAGGCTTCACATATTGCCCAGGTCAGTGAACAGTTGCCTATCCTTGGAGGGCCTGGATACTTTTCCTGATGGTCCCTTGGTGGCAGTTCTTGATTCAGAACTTCCCAGAGCTCCAGCCAGACATCACTGTGAGAATTTGCCTCATATTCTCTATCCCCTTGCTTGTATAGTCTCTCTTACCCGCTATCATGAAATCAGCCCAGTGTTCAGCCATATATCCCTGCTTCTACCTCTATTCACTGTTGGATGTAAGTTCTGTGATGGCACAATGTTCATGAGGGATATTTGTCTGTAATTCTCTTTCTTCATTGCATCTTTGAGGGCTTGTGTATCAGGGTGATTGTGGCCACATAAAAGGCATTTGGCAGTGTTCCTTCAGTTTCTAATGTATGAAACAGTTTGTTGAGTATTGTTATTAATTCTTCTTTGAATGTCTAGTAGAATTCTGCAATGAAATAATCTAGTCCTGGGATTTTTTTCATTTTAAAGACTTTTAATAACAGCTTCAATTACCTTTGGGGTTATAGGTCTGTTTAGATAATTTATCTAATCTTGATTGAATTTTGGTAATTGGTACCTGTCCAGAAAACTGTCCAATTCTTTTAGGTTTTTCATTTTAGTAGAGACTACTCAATAAAATTGTGGCAAACCAAATCCAATAACATATAAAAAAAGTCATCCACCACGATCAAGTAGGCTTCATTCTAGAGATGCAGGGATGGTTCAACATAAAAAAAAACACAATAAATGTCATTCATCATATAAACAAACTGAAGAAAAGAAACACATGATCATCTCCCTAGATGCTGAAAAAGCCTTTGACAAAATCTAACACTCCTTTATGATAAAAATCCTGAAGAGGTCAGGAATACAGGGAAAATATCTAAATATAATAAAGGTGATTTATAAGAAGCCAACAGCCAACATCAAACTTAATGGAGAAAAACTCAAAGCAATCCCACTAAAATCAGGAACAAGACAAGAATGTCCTCTCTCCCCTTATCTATTTAATATAGTTCTTGAAGTTTTAGCTTAAGCAATAAGAGAATGAAAGGAGATTAAGGGGATACAAATTGGAAAAGAAGAAGTGAAACTATCTCTATTTGCAGATGATATGATTGTATATAGATAGGATAGTCTTTTGGAATATGTATATAGTTTCTAAAGTACAAACCTAATTAAAAAATGTGTTACCATCCAATATGTAAAAAATTAAATCTGTTGTTTTCAGTAGACAATCATTTTAAATAGAAGTGTTTGTGTTATTAATGTGACTTTTATCATATATTAGTTGACAATAAAATTATTTTTCTCTGCTTAAAAAAGTAAAATAATAAGTGACCCACGAAATTCTACCAGGGAACTATTGCAGCTGATAAACACCTTCAGCAATGTAGCAAGACACAAGATTAACTCCAAAAATTTAATAGCCTTCCTTTACACTTAGGATAAAAGGACTGAAAAAGAAATAAGGGAGAACTACCCTTTATAATAGCTGCAAATATCATTTAAAAAATTGGTGTAACTATTGCCTGTCCATTCTTAAAAGTCAGCTGTGAATGAGGTTAGTGGCTTCTCAACCATTTCCAAACTCCTTGATCAGAATCATCAGAAACTATGATAATCACTCACAGTATGGAATCATGTCATGAGTTATCCTGGCAAGTATTAACACATGTTTTGACACTCAAAACTATTTAAAGAACAAGTAAAATGCTGTAAAATAATCTACAGCTAGAATGCATTTTTTTGTAGGGTTTTGTTTTTACAATTCATTTTTTTCTGCTTTTATTAAGAATCTGTAAACCAAAGGCTTTGGCTTTCAAAAATGATGCAAAATAGGAAATATAAGTGTTTCTCTTGCCTTACTCGTGAAGGCTCCAAAGCAGTTTCACCTACAGCTAGAATGCATTTTTTTGTAGTGTTTTGTTTTTACAATGCATTTTTTTTCTGCTTTTACTAAGAACCTGTAAACCAAAGGTTTTGGCTTTTAAAAACTGATGCAAAATAGGAAATATAAGAGTTTCTGCTGTCTTACACTTGAAGACTCCAAAGCAGTTTCACATCTCATAATACAGTTTCAAATGTAATTTATACTAGAAAGTATTAGATTTGCTGAAACTATTTTAAATTTTCTTTGAAATGCCACCACATAATTCATCTTCTTGTCAGCAATAAGTTCAATTTGCTTCTCATTTTGTCTCATTTTCCAATGACAAATCACTAAACTATAAATTATTCTAACACTTCTGAAAGCTTAAAAGTAATTTAACATGGTAAGTAAAAATTAATATCAAAATAATATTCCTTGATGTTAATACAAAAATATTGAAAAACATACTACTTATATACTGTAATGCAGAAGCTTTTCTGTGGAAGTATGACTTAATTTTTTTTCAATTCTTTGCTTAGAGAAGGACCCTTCTCTTATTGAACAACTGCCCTTTATCCTAAAGATGATGTGGACTCACAATCCCATATAGTGCTTCCCAGGCTGACTTCTAGACCTAAAACTAGGTCAAAAGTTCATTTCGTGCAGGTAAATACCCTGCCAAGGAATAAGGGTAACTACTATGACTTTTTACACTTCAATTATTTATGATACTGTCAGAGATGGTACCAGTCAAAGGAGGACAAACTTGAGAAGACTGGACTTTATTTTGAGAGTGTCACTCAAGGGGATAGGAATAAGATATTGACTCTGAGAAGCCTCTGGCATCAGAGAACTTTACTAATTCAGCATATGCTTCCTAGGAACAAAAAGAAAGATGTTGTAAATACTACAGGATGTTCCTAAGAATGAAAGTGCTCCTGGCAGTCCAATGAAGTAGAGCATTATGCAATGAAATAGCAGGTTCTATATGCGAGGTTCACTTTGGATAAGTGGAAGTGCTGGGGGAAACTGATTTCTCCAACATCACTAGCTCAGGGCTGTGAGGCTCATCTTGTGGGCTGCATGATCACCTGCATGTGCTGTGGCTATTGCTTAAATTCTCAGTTCTCTTGCTTCTGTGAAAAATTGCTTAAAGTTAAAAGCTCTGATTTTTGTTTTCTTTGGTTTATTTTCATCTGCAGCAGATAATAATGTCTAATACATAGGAACCTTGGAATAGAGTAAGACCCTTCATAGGGAGGAAAAAAATTATCAATGCATAATTAGCATGACCAATAAATTTTAAGTTATGAGTTTCAGTTGGGAAATTTGACACCAGATTTTACTTTTATATACATTTTTGGTAATGTATTTGAATACAATAATGTATTATAATATTTCTTTCTATATGGTTTATGTTAATAACTCACTTTATTCAATCTCTTACCATTAAAAAGTAATGTATCATTTGGTCTGAAAGGTGTATTTAATTTATAAGAAAACATAGCCAGGGGGCTGGAGAGATGGCTCAGTGGTTAAGAGCACCGTCTGCTCTTCCAGAGGAACAGGGTTCGATTCCCAGCACCCACGTGGCAGCTAACAACTGTCTGTAGTTCCAGTTCCAGGCAAACACCAAGGCAAATAAATAAATAAAGTTTAAAAAAAAAGAAAAAAAAAAGAAAACATAGCCAGAAAAATCAATATTATATTAGCTTGAGATTAATAGGAAAATACCAGAAACTGAGTACAAACTCACAAAGAACATTCACAAATAATTAGGCTTACAAAAGAAAAAACAAAGTAAAACAAAGATTTCTATGAAATCTTTGCTGAACATAAGAAAAGAAATCTTAGCTAATTTAGCCTAAATTTCAGATTTCTACAAACTGAGATGTTAACTTTTTAAAAGCTTTGTGAGGCCTTTTTTTTCTATCTTTTTAAGCAAAACAGAATATTATATCCAACATTCATTTGAGCTTTCTGAAATACAAAGCTTAAAAGCACAGAAGGGTGAATGATAATTAAATATCTGTGCAACTTCACAAAGAAGTGACTGGAAAGTGTACATACTTCAGGTAAGTCAGCTCAGCTGGTATTTTCCTCTCTTTGCCAGTCATTGCTGCAAGTGACAATAAAACATCCTCTCTCTTATGGGTCCTATGACTGTGCCTGCACAATCATGTCCCTTACAGGTACCAGCCATGCAAAGAAGAATGACTGAGTCATTAATACTCACAGAATAAGCAAGTGTTGATGCAGCTCAGATCTTAATCCCCAGTGAGATGATAAAGATGGAAGGAGAACATGCCTCCAATTCTCCAGCTTTTTCACTCATTTAATGGTGACCAAAGTTTAAAAAAGACAGTGATAATAATTGTTAAATATTGCTGGGAACTTAGAGCCTTTATTTTCTCTTTCAATTCCATGGGCAGCAAATTCAACTCAGTTGTTGGACCTGCTAAATTCACTTTGGTTGTAAATATATGATCACCCAACTTTGATTTACAGATAGATGACAGGATGATAGTAATAGATGATGGTAGATATACAGATGATAAACAAATTACAATGATAGCAATATATACTAGATAGATAAATAGATATAGATGATAGATAGCTGATAGAGACATTATAGTCATACAAAAATAAATACAAATTGACCACAGAGTAGATAAATACATATCTGATAGATACAAAACAGATAGATGATAGATGATATATGATGATAAATGTGTAAATGAAGATAGATAGATAGATAGATGATAGATAGTAGATGTAATAGACTTTCATATCTCACAGGTAAATAGATTCCATATATATATATGATAGAAAAAGTAATAAATACATACAAACATACAGAAAAAATGACATACAGACATGGCAGGTGAATCAGACAATGTTTTTAAAAGAAGTATGATAGCTACAAGATAATAGATAAATGATAGATATAGATATATAGATAGATAGATAGATAGATGGTATATTTATAGATGATACACAGGTAGATATATACATATTTTGCTTCACATATGAAAAATCATAATAACATAAAGTCAAATGACCAGAGTAAGATGAGTAATGAAGGCCTCAAGTATTCTGAACTATTTGTGAGACTACTCTTCAGTTTCTACTAGACATTTATGACCCTGTGGCTTCTCTTTGATGCTTCACTAGCAACTATGAGCAAAATTTAAAGATAAAAAGGTTTTACACTGCATTGATTCTTCTGTGGTTAAAGCCTAATCAAATGCAGATGTAGTCTTCTTGTTAGGTCCACAGCAAAAGAAAATCAGTATCTGTTTGCCCTCATAGCTTGAAAGTTCTAGAAATTTATGACTAAGTGGCTTCTGAACACATCCTTCATTTTTTTTACTCATGAACTAGACACTTGTCTAGATAATATAAATGGGAGGATTGTTTATTATTGAAACAAGAAAAAATGTAGGAATCTTCATGACAACTCCAAAAACTACCTACTGAAATTAGTTCAAACCTGCCATTCCGTTCCACCCTATCTCCTTGTTCCTGTAAGCTAGAAGTTCTGTCACTACTTTATAAAAAGAGTTAACCCTTTATCTGAACAGTGAGAATCAGTAGAAATTACAAGTACACAGAAATTTGTATTTACTAAGAGGAGTATTTTCTCCTTAAAGTCATCCAATTCTATTCTCGCTATGTCCAAAATAATTAGGTGCTGATCCATTTTGTGTGGTTCTGAAGTTATAGGAAGACATACTAAAGGATCAAGTGAACACTAGATGAGAAAGTCCAGAGGTGAATCACTTTGTTTTCTCTTCTGTGCTTCTAGGTGACCTTGAATAAGTAAACAAAATATCACTCTTTGATATGAATTAATACCAATGGATAAAGCTGCACTAGATGTTTAGAAAGCCCAGGGGTCAATCACAATGCATGGGAAGGACTCTAGGAATCCAGTGTTCTAGAAGCTTTACACATCTTCTCTGAACCACTTATCTCATGACTTCACTTATCATGTGTGTTTCTCTATTTTTAGAAATTTGCTGACAAGTAGAAAGTGGCTTTATTTTACTACATTCCTACCCTCAGTTGACTAATTAGAATATTAAAGAAAAAAAATCAGTGAAATCAAATAGCCTTAAGCTTGTAGCTATAATTCAACTTTTATTTAATTGTGAATAAACTGAAATAATACTGAAAGCATAGGGCTATATAGACTTATTATCCTGAATGCTTGTGTGTGTGTGTGTGTGTGTGTGTGTGTGTGTATGCTGTATGCTGTTTGTGAAAGTTTGGAATAGCCTGAAGCTTTGTTGTTGGATATTGTCTGTACTTTATTGATCTAGAAGCATCTGTCAGAATTAGTAGATCTTTGGGGGGGTGCTGGCAAGAGCAGCTAGACATCATATTGTAGGTCTGATAGCTGATTGGCATGCTACTGCTGTGTACTTAATTTTTTATCATGTGGTGTTTTAGTGAAATACATGTGTGAATCAAGGCAGAGTTCTTGATCAGAATCCTTTTCCTGAGAAACACCTGTGAAGTTGTCCTGTGAGTCTTATCAGCTCAGTGACCTTGCAACTCAAATGTAAGTCATCACAATCCTGAATGAATGGCAACTTACAAGGTGAGGGGATGAATACTCATTATCCCAGCACAAGGGAAGCAGAGGAACAAGGATCACAGGTACAATCAAGCTAGAATATGGAGAGAGTTCCAAGCCACTCCTACAGGGCTCTTCTGCAGTTATTTATCTTCTAGACACAAACATTTCTTACCTAGTGATAGGAGAGACACATGAACTCAAACTTCCCATTGGTGACCATACAATGGTAATGCTCTCTAATAGCATATATGATTTCATGATATAAGAGGCACTGGTCCATGAGGAAGACATCAAGGTAGACAGAGTTCTAAATAAATACATTTGGTAAAGCATTATTCAGAGAAGATTGGTCCCATTCCCTCCTCCTCAGTCTCCATTGGAAAACATCACTTTGTTATGGGTTTCTTCACATAGCTTCTCCCTATTTCATTTGTCTAATTCAATGTCTTTCTTTCAGGTTCTGTTTTATAATCAAACAATTACTTTACAGGGTCACATGTTATTTTGCAGGGGGCTTCACATTTTTGTCCAAGTGAGAACAAACACAGAGAAAACAGGTCGCTCTCAATGGAAGTTTTGTTGAGGCTTCCAATGACTGATAATCAAGAATTTCCATGCTGTTTGCTTTTAAGATAGTGATCTTGAGAAGCCACTCCTTTTATACAAGGATTTTTAAAAATAAAAATTGTAGGGGAGCTTGTGAAACTGGTGGAGGGAGAAGCGGGAAGCTGACTGGGAAATAAAGGGAAGTCTTCCAAAATTGTGACATCTGAGAAAAGATTATTGAAAGTGTCTTTTCTACTGAACATTAAAAATAACTCATGCAAATATGCACTCATATACATAAACTATTCTTATATATACATATAGGCACACATAAACACAGATACAAACCAATGAGCACACACATAAACAGCTGCATACACATGATTTATATTTTCACACACATATATATGCATGAATACACATGTACTCATACACAAACACACATGAACACACACACATACAGTTTAGTCCTTCCAACTACAACCCTACCAAGAACCATATTAATTTTGAAGAGTTTTAAAGGAGCTAAAAAAAAAACACCTTTAATTCTGTAATTCATGCTCTGATGTAAAAACTACACTTTTACAAAATACAAGCACACTGAACATATTAATATGAAGTAAAAAGAAACCAATTCTCACTAAGCAATTTCATTTATTTTTAATCAACACAAGTCCAGGCAGCTGAAAGAGGTCTTCAATTGATCCATACTCATACTGAATACTTTTATTTATAGAGTAAATCAATATGAGCAGGTCACTAAGCTCCTTGAATAATAGGCACCTCAGTGTGGAGTGTTCCTTAGGATTATCTGTAGCACATCTAATTTTTTTTCTGTCTATAACAAAAAACAAAATGTCAGATAGTTTAAATATTGTAGTGGAAGCATTCTAAATGAAAATAAAAGCATGCTTTATAAGGATCTCCAATAAACCCATCCCTACTTTCTTCCTCTTTAAAATTATGCACACTGTTGACAGCAATAAAATTAACCAACCATACACCAAGAATTTTTGAAAGATGTTGTTTGGGGGAATTTAAAGTTTTTACCTTGCATGTACTGGGTACCCTCAGCAGGAGCTGAAATACATGGGATTTGTTCTTCCTTAAAACTGCAAGCTTATCTATGTGAATACAAGTATGTTGTTGTGAAAGAGGTAAAAAACAAAACAAAGCAAACATAAAATTCCTGCCTAAGAATTCTCGTGTTATACTGCTGAAGTATTTCAATACGAGGTTCTCAAGGGAACCTTAGACTTCTTTATATAATTCATTCTTACCTAGACACCTTCCTATATCTCAGGCGTTTTCTTAGGAACAAAAGGCTATAGTACATATAGTACATTCTACTACTGAAAGTTTGGAAACTCAGACAAACTCCTAAATTCTAATGAAGGTAATTGAACAGTGGTAATTGAACAGTGTAGTCAACAAACATTGTTTGATAGAATATACAGTGCACTCAACTGAATGGGCATGATGCTAACTCTCTGTTGAAATTCCTTACATCAGAAGCATCCATAAACATAATTTGAAGCCTAGAGTGAGATCAGATGTGATATTAATCTGAAACCTATTGCCACACTTAGCAATTTAGAGTCATAATCTCTATAAAATTTCCTATAGAGCCATTAGGAAAGAAAGACATTAGTTATCTCCAATAGCATAGTCATGAGAACCGCAGCTTTCCCAATGGTTGTAGTAGATGCTCAGGTATAAAATTCAAGCATTTGAAAAGAAGCTGGGGGGTTCTCTATTGTTTGAAGTTCAACCTGGTCTACATAGGGAGTTTCAAGGAAGCCTGAGTCACAGAGTGAGAGCAGTATTCTGTTTCCAAAATCCAAAATGAGAGATAGAGAGCAGGGACAGGGAAAAGGAGGATGGGCAAGGAGAAAGGAGGGTGTGAGTAATCATGCATCTTCCCTTAAAGTCAGTAATTCTGAAAAGTTTCTTATGTGTCTTTTCATGGTGTCTTTCTTTGTAGCTGCACATTTTACACTTTCGAAAATGCAAGCAAACATTTTTCTAGATACAGCCAAGCATTTTCTCATTTAACATTCCAATTTGAAAATAAGTTTGTTAATATTTCTGGAGTGACACATTTTGTTATTCATATAGCTATTAGTAACACTTTCGAAGAATGTAGCTCCTAGAAGTTCAATGAAATAAAGCAGGGCTGCAACACTTTACTTTCAGCTTCTAATATGTGATGTTTAAGAAGTTTCCAGATTTTATAGCTAGAGGACTCTCAGTGAATATTCTTGTACATGTGGACTCATACACATATTCAAGGTATAAGAATTCTTTTATTTATACAACAACAGTGACTGATGCCTTTCTGCTCTAAATACTTGAAATAATGTTCTTCCATTATGTATATATTACAGCAATTCATACCCACACAAGAAATACAAGGGATGAGGGCTTTCCTGTCTTCCTCTCTCACAAGAATCATTGATGATAGTGAAGCTTCTTGTTCTTCAACAAACTGCTATACATTATTTGTATGTCATGTGAGCTTGTGTATTTAATGAAAAAGTTCTCAGTGCAATTTACTTCAGATGTTCATATATGTCCTTAAAATAACATTAATATTTAATTTTTGTTTCTGAAATTTTAAGTCGAATATATTTTTCAGACATCAAAAAATGTATCTAGATTTCTCTTCATTTTCTCCTTAACTAGAACATGTAGGGCAACTAGCTGCCATGTATATTGGGTTCGGGTTTGATTGTAATGTGATTTTGGTCTCTACAGTGATACAATGAAAACTTATGGTGTTTAGAATTAAAACTTTTTCTTTTTTTCTTTCTTTCTTTCTTTCCTTCTTTCTTTCTATCTATCTTTATTTATTTAATTATTTTTATCTATCTCTGTTCATGATGGTAGAGTAGGTACACACCTTTATCCATGGAAGCCAGGAGAACTTCAGATTTCATTTATGGAAGCAACCCACCTTGTTCTGCCTTTTTGGATTGGAATTTTTGATTATTTGTGTGAGACAGGGTCTGCCATTGTGACCTGAGGTTTGTGAAACAGTCTAGACTGACTTGAGATCAAGCCCCAGGGATGCACCTGTCTCTGCCTCCCCAGTACTGGGGTTACAGTCAAGTGTTACCACATACAACTAGTTTTTGTGTGGTTCTCAGGAGAGAAGACAATTTCTTCCTGTTATTCTGTAGCGCCATTTACCTACAAAGCCATATTCCATTCTCCCATTTGTATGTATATTAGGGAATTGTGGATGAGTCCTGCCAGAAAAGTTGTAATGTGGTTCCAAACTTAAGCTTCTAATACTTTAAATTTGTGTTTCTAAGACTATAGGTGTGTGAAAATTAGAATAGCCAACTGGAATAGCTTCAACCTATCAGAACTATTTCACAAAAAGTCAAACAGTACAATATGTCAAGAGTAAGGGACACATTGTTAACATAAATATTTATGATTTTACCCAAGAGCTTGTTCACTGATCCTACATCGTGTCGCTGGTAACCAAAGGGTAGAGGAGCTTCGATAGTCCAGCTTTCCCTAATCAATTATTGAATATTTAAATAACTTATCAAGAAGAAGGGAAGAAGTGATGAAATGCTATCCTTTATTTAAATCCACACTGCGTAAATATGGAAATGATCTTGTCTTTCACAGGGACAGAAAATATCCAAGCTCTCCAAGAAAATATCGCATTACATTAAACAACAAAATCACAATGGAATCCATAACACCTATTATGCAGATGCAGGAGCACAAAAGCTATTTCCTTTATAAAGTTTTACCAATTTAAAAAATAATCAGTTGTAAAAAACTCAAGAATATTGTTTCTTGAACAGATTATAAACAATACAATCTCAGAGGGTATGAATAACTTTTACTTTTACAATTCCCTCTATTTTAGAAATTATCAGTATGAGGCTGGCTACTCTTAATGTCACTTAGTCTAAGAATATTCACTCCATTTTCTCAGAGACAGAAGTTAATCTTATTCTACCACAATTTCCTTGTCATTAGTGAGCCTGCTCTCAAATATGAAAGGTATTAGCTGTAATTATATTCAGCATCAGCTGAGAAAATTCCTACCCTGACAGCTCCATGATGAATATTACTTTGGTACAACTAGATCAGCTGAAGCAATAGAAAGTGTGAGCCAGGAATAACTGTACTCTGACATAATAAAACTCCACATATTTAAACTCACTCCAGAGAATGAAGGCACATGTAAGAAAATGTAACATATGCATATTTAAAGTAGTAAGGTGGATTATTGTTCAATAACAGGGTCATTTTCTGTTTTATGCAAATTTACTTGAAACAAAGGAACAGATACTGCCAGTCCTGTGGGATGTCAGTAGACCTGGTCTATATTTAGATAGTGTGTTTTTACAGTCTAAATTTGGCAGAATTGAGATATTTTGATGCCCAAAAAAGATCAGACATATGATCTCAGTGAAGACATTTAAAATTAAATAAAGATATCTGTCAATTGATTTCAAATGATGAATCTTAAAACTCAAGCATTCATACACTGCCTTGCTGGGGACATGCAGTTCTGCCTGCCATGGATCTATGCTGTCAAAATTGAGGGTCCTTTTGGGACAGATGTTAAATACCCAGATGAGTTGACTGTTTCCCTATTACATGGGCACAGATAGAAGCTGGAAAGAGAAGTTCCTTTCCAGCCTGTCTTCTTCCTCTATCCTCTGCAGTTGATGCAATATAAATGTCTGAAGACTTGATTTCCTTTTTCACTCAATTTTTTTGCTCTCTCAACTCTTGTTTTGTTTGGTGTGGATATGTTTTTATTTTTCTTCTTGGAACTATACTTTTCTGCTCTCTGGTTTAGGCAGGAATGCAATATCCTTCTGAGAAAACAATACAACTGAGGAGAAATTAAGGGTTATAGCACATGGTTTTTATCCTCATGAAGCAATCAAGGAGAAAAAAGCCAATGGGGTATCCAGAAGAAGCTTTTGATGCAGAGTATATGTCAGTGTGCTTTGCTCAGTAAGACTGGTGCTGATACTACAGTGGGAACTGAATATTTGCCTCGAGTGGTCCTTCTTTTTTCAAAGAATACATTTTTATTTCAATCTGAAGAAAATAAAATATTAATGCTGAGTTCTAGAGTTTGGCAAGTGAGCTATGAACACATTGCAGCCAGCAGAAATTACCAAAACCTCCCAGTATATAATGCAACTCTTTCCTGAAGTAAAGAGAGAGAGAAGCAAAGGGAAGTACTGGAGTGACTTCTTTCTGACAGATAGAGTCCCTTGTAAAGAACAGTATGTGAATTACAGAGAGTAGAGAAAAAAATTCATTACGGCAGTGAATCTACATCTTTCTGATTGCTGGCACCATTGTAATAGTCTCCTAAATTGTGGTGACCTCAAACCATAAAATTATTTCATTATTTCTCTATAGCTGTAATTTTGTTACTGTTATTAATCCTAATGCAAATATCTGTGCTTTCCAAAGGTTTTAAGTGACACTGTAAAAAGGTCATGATCCACAGGTTGAGAAGGACTTCCTTATAATAATATTGGTGTGTTTTGATAAATAAGCAAGAAAGTAAGAGATATCATTGGGAAAGAAGACATACATACAGACAGACAGACAGACACATCCATCCATACACACACACACACACACACACACACACACACACACAGAGAGAGAGAGAGAGAGAGAGAGAGAGAGAGAGAGAGAGAGAGAGAGAAATGTGGATATATATTATATACTTAATAAAACCTGAATATTAGGAGAGAAAGAACACAGTTAAATCTTAGGCAGGCAACTCAGGAAATTCTTGATCCTTGAGTACAAGGATAAAAAGCTGAGTCAGTCACATACACCTTTAATCCCAGCACAGGGAAAGCCGGGAGTGGTGACCTACACCCTTAATCCCATAACTTCAGAGACAGAATTTCTTCTTTTTCTGTGAGTTCAAGGCTACACACCTTTAATCCTAACCTGGATGGGACAGGGTATATAAGGGCTCATAGAAACAAGGCAGAAACAGAAGCAACTGGCTGAAGCAATAGGCAGAAGAGACCAGGAGAGAGACTGAGTAAGTTACAAGTCAGTTTGGTGAGAATTGACTGTGGTGCTGTCTCTCTCTGATATTTCAGCCTTCCCCCCATATTTGGCTCTGAGGCTCATTTAATGCAACTGGAATTAGTGCTACTAAACAGAAAGAGAGAAGGGAGAGAGAGAATATGTGTGTTTTGGGGGCAAATCCAAATAGATTGAAGAATAAACATTGGAAAACTTCTAGGAAAGAATACAAGCAATAATATGTTCTGAAAGGTTATTTTTATCATTTTTATCACCATTATTTTAGATTTCAATCTACAAAGCTATAGTAATAAATGCAGAACACTTTGAAACCAAAAATGTGTAAGACCTCTGCACCCTGTACCTCCAAGTTTACTCCAGCAATAAGCATGGCAGTTAGGCTGTGGAGCCAATCCAAGTATCCATAAGAACAAATAGATGAGAGAAATTTAAAACACACACACACACACACACACACACACACACACACACACACACACAAACACACATATTTAAATCCTGCCCAAGAGACATATAAAAGCACTGTGTAGCAATATTTGTTGGCAAATATACTGTTATTTGCAATGAATGGGGACACTTGGGGCACTATGCACTAAGTTAAATCAGTCAGCCAGGCCTAGAAAGCAAAGAGCAGTGTGCCACCATTCACATATGCACATAAGAACAGAATTAGAGTAAGGAGGTGTCCCTAGAGTGAAGAGTACAGGTGAATGCCAGAATTTTCTAAAAGAGCAAACCTCAGTCAGATAGCAATAGCGAGTAAAGTCTCTCTCTCTCTCTCTGTTTATATATATATATATATATATATATATATATATATATATATAATATGTATACATATATACATAATCATTTAGGTTCCTCACACTGGTGCTATGCTATTGTACTACACTTTTTTGTAATAACAAAAAAAGCATCACATTCTGTCCTAAAATATAAATGGCTATATAATTTATCAGTTTACAAAAAAATTAAAATTAAACTAAAATAATAAAAGTATGTAACCTTTATTTAGCAAAGACCTTGAGCCTTAGAGAGTATGCATTTTAGATCCTGTCTTTAAACAAGCTTAATAATGCAACTTTTTTGTGATCTAAGATTTCCACACTCAGGGAAATAAATTGCTTGTCACGCAGCAGGCATTGGCAATGAATTCTCCCAAAGATTTCAGTTTCTTCCAAAAGTGTTCCTTGTAAAGCTTTTACTATGACTTACAGAGGGTATTTTTTAATTATTTATTTCTTTTTTGTTGTTTTTTATTTGTTATAAATAAAGGCATAATTTTTATCTGTGTATATCCTTGTTCAAGCTCCCTTCCCCCTCCAGCCCCTCACAGTCACTCTCTCTTCTCCCTACCTCCTTATCTCCTCTCCAGCAAGGACAGGAGGTCCCAAGGTCCCAAGGTACATTAGTTCAGCATCCACTCTAGGCAAATCTGATTTCTTCATCCAACATCAAGACTAGGTCAGGTGTTTCTCTGGAGGGAATAGACTCCAAGGTGCTGGTCCAAGGTGTTTCAGATCCCAAGCAGTTCAGACGTTGTGGTTTGTAGCTTGGACATGCTTAGCTTTTTGTTTAAAGTCCACTAATAAATGAGTACATCTCCTGGTTCTCTTTCTGTAATTGTGAAATCTCACTCAGAAATATATTATAAACTTGTTCAGCCACTTTGGAAAGCAGTATGGCAGTTTCTCAGAAAACTAGGAATCAATCTCCTCAAGAATCCAGCAATACTACTCTTAAGTATACACCCTAAAGAGGCACATTTGCACCCCAAAAGCATTAACACAACTATGTTCATAGCAGCATTATTCATAATAGCAATAATCTGGAAACAACCTACATGCCCCTCAACTGAGAAATGAAGTAACAAGTTGTGGTACATCTACACAATGGAGTACTACTCAGAAGTAAGAAAAAATAATATTCTATAATTTGCAGGCAAATGGATGGATATAGAGAATTATTTATTTCTTAATTTAAGAAGTTTTTATTCATTTTACATAGCAACCACAGATTTTCCTCTCATCCATCCTCTCACTTCACCACCAGCCTTTGCCCCTCCCCAGGCAATCTCCCACTCCCTCCTCTGAAAACGTAAGGAATCATATGGGAAATCAGCAAAGACTAGGACATTTTGTTTGGGCTGGAGAGATGACTCAGCCATTATAGGCTAGGCTTACAACCAAAAACTATTCATTCTTTCATATCTCCCCTGGCCTCATTCTCCTATATTTCTATTTATTTGCTATTCACTTTATTATTTTTCTCTAAAAATAGTTAAAAAATATGGGAAGAGAGTTTATAAATTTTGGAAGGATGCTACATTTATCCTCAGAGATATGACAACACATTTTGCACTTAAGAGTGGAATATTTCAGACACAGGTTGGTAATGCTGACAAGATTAGAAAGTGTAGGTTCCGAACAGCTTGGGATCAGAAACACCCTGGACTGACCCTTCGGATCCCACTCCACCTATAGGAACTCCTGACTCACTCTTGGAGGAGGGTGGACAAGACTGGATTTGGCCAGGAGTGGAGACTGATCCAAGCATTATTGGGTCAGTGGGACCATAGGACTGTCTGCTCCCTGCCCAGGGAGGGGATGGGGAGTTACAGAGAAGAAAAATGACCAGATGTGGTGGGAGGGGGAAGAGACCTTGAATAAGGATATACAGGGATGGAAAAAAAAATTCAGAGGGAAAGCTGAACACAAAGAAAATATATGTGTAGCAATCTTATTTGTATTTCCACCCTTGATAAGCCATGCTTATGATTCTTATGCTCTGTATAGTTATTGTTAACTCTTCCGCATTTTAAATTTTTTTTACTGTTTTTTTTTGATAAATACAAAATAAAGAAGGAAGAAAAAAAAAGAAAGTGTGGGTTCTTATGTGAATGCAGAGAAAAACAGTATCTGTGGAAGGGCTAGAACATTATCCTTATGTCTTATGTCTTATGGTATTTTATTTTTAGCATCAGTAAGCCACAAAAATATTTTTTAGACATGATTACTACAAGTAATCTCTTTAAAAAAGTGTTTCCTCCGAATGTATTATGGTCCTCTTTAGTTCCCTTTTTTTTAAGTTTTATTTTTCTCTGATACCCCTGACCCACATCAGACTAGGAGCTGAGTGACACCCTGCACAGCCAAGGCAGAGATCCCTATCTCTAAGCCCTGACCCTGAGACACAACCCTTGAAACCCCTCCCCCACTCATCTCTGCCCTAAATCTAGGACAGCAGGAAAAGACCCTGCAGGCCAAAAGCCCCAGTAAAACCCAGCTTGCTGGGCACCTCTAGTAATAAAATCCCACCTCTTTCTCCAGCCCACTCTGTCATCCTGGGATCTCAGACCCTGTAGACCCTAAGCCTACAGCAGACTAAGAGAACCCCTTGCCCACATCAGACTAAAAAATACTATTGGGTCAAGAACAGTTACCTGAGATCTTCAGATTCTCAGCACCTATAGAATCAAAAGGGACTACCTAAGTGTGTGAGCATCTACTAGATTAAGTGGGATCACTGTGACACAGAACACACCATGTCCAAGTGGACCAAAACTCCAGATTGGACCAAGAGAGACTTCCTGAGATACAGACATACTCAAAACAGATTGCACCAAAATCAATGCCTTAGGATACAGACAAATCCTGCAGTGAACCCAAGAAGCAATGGACAGACATTAGTGCAAGAATACATATATAACATAAACATATATAACAACTTAAAAGACAATATGCTACCACCAGAATATATGCCAGAAGAATATGGTGGCTCTACAACATCAAGACCTGATCATGGCAATGCAGAAGAAGCTGAAGAAAACAACCTTATGAACATAATAGAAGCTGTAAATGTGGATATCAATTTTTTTCTTAAAGAAGTAGAAGTAAAGACAAGCAAAAAATTGGAAGAGATCAGCAAATCCCTGAAAGAAAATAAAGAAATAATAGAAAATCAAGGAAAACTAATCAAACAGGTAAGAAAACATTTCAAAATTTAAAAATGGAAATAGAAGCAATAAAGAAGACACAAACTGAAGCAATGCTAGAAATAGAAAATGTCAAGAAATAAACTGGAAGTACAGATGCAAGTATAGCCAAGTGAATGCAAGAAATAGAAAAGATAATCTCTGGAGTGAAAAATTTAATAGTGGAAATGAATATACATCAGTTAAAGAGAACACTAAAACCAAAAAAGTCATAAAACAAAATGTTCAGAAAATATGGAAACTATAAAAGGACCAAATATAACAGTAATTGGAATTGAAGATGGACAGGAATATCAGCTCAAAGGAACACAGAAAATATATTCAATAAAATTACAGAAGAAAACATTTTCAACCTAAAGATGGAAATGCCTATAAAAATAAAAGAAGCTTACGGAACACCAAATAGAATAGACTCCCCCAAAAAGTCTGCTCACCACATAATAATCAAACCACTAAAGCTACAGAATAAAGAAAGAATAGTAAGAGCTGCAAAGGAAAAAGGCCAAGTTACCTACAAAGACAGACCCATCAGAATAACATCAGACTATTCAATGGAAACAATGAAAACAAGAAAGTTCTGATCACATGTTTTACAGTCACTGTAAACACTATGGCTGCCAGCCCAAACTACTGTACCCAGCAAAACTATCAACAACCATAGATGGAGTAAACAAGATATTTAAAGACAAAACCAGATTCAAACAATATTTATGCACAAGACTGGCCCCACAGAAAGCACTAAAGGGAAAACTCCAAACTAAAGAGGTTAGATACACCCATGAAACCACAAACAATAATTCCACACAAGGAAAACCAAAAAAAGAAAAACACACACAAAAAAAAACTACCAAAAACAACAGGAAATAACAATAACTAGTCATTAATATTCTTTATTATTAATAGACTCAATTCAGCTATAAAAAGACACACTGTAACAAGGATTTATACAAAAACAGAATTCATTGTTCTGGTGCATACAAAGACACACCTCAACTTCAAAGACAGACACTTTGGGTAAAGAGTTAGAATATATATATAAACATAAAGTGAAATTTAGTAAATAAAAAATTAATTTTTTCCTATATCTACCACTGCTCATCCACCCTTTTTCCCTCCCATGCCCTCCCAGTCTTCCTTCAGCCTCCCCAGTCCATTCCCCCATTCATTTCCCAGTGAGAACAAGGAGTCTCAGTTGGGTCAGTTCAGTTTGGCATATCCAGTTGAGGTAGATCAGAGTCCCTCACCCCTTTATTAAGGCTGGGTTAGGTGTAAATACCATTCTGTTCTTTAGGTACTTTCTCTTCTATAAATCTCAGTCATTTCTTCACAAACAATAAGATATATACTTCAGAGAGGCTTTTGAGATACTATGGAGGTGATCTGTGGCACACTTTAACTGAAAATATAAAATAAAATATGTTCAGTGATATCTGTCAGGCCTACTGTGGTCATTTTTTAGAGTTTTCTTCTTTGCACTGTTTTAATAGACAAAGTCACACAAAATATCTAAGAGATGTGTTTCTAATTTTATGTAATTCTTTTGTAATCAGAAAGTAAACACTGGCTGCGGCGTCCCAGCACACTCTGGAGCAGGGGCAGCTGAACTCTGCACCTGGCCACACCCGCAGCTCCTGCTGCTCAGGGAATCTACTAGGAGCCCTACTGCGACCCTGAACTGAGTGAACTGAGCAAACCAACTGCAGGGGTCTCTGAGGGGCGGATTCGAACCCTGACCAGAGGTGAGGAGGGCTCGGCGGGCCTCA